>CANNZV010002033.1:0-116648 GCA_947561585.1 Caprella mutica | reverse complement strand
AAAACTTTCAGAAAGAGATCTAATTTTTTATACTCTATTTCTTACAAACTGCTTCTTAAGTTTGTTTGAATTAAGCCAGTGTAATGATATAGAACTATCAGACCAAATATACTTATCTTCAATAATTAATTTTGATTTGAATGTTCTTATTATATAATCTCCTTATTGGACTGACAACAATATAGATTATAGATGATAATTTAAGCTCTGGTAAGGTCCTAGAAGCAATTGGAGCAACTATACTTTTAGAAATAAGAAAGTTAACGCCATAGAAGACTTAAAGGGATAGTACAGTTTAAATCAAACAATCGCCAAATTTCTTTTAAATCGATTCAGAATATTTAATTATGTAATAATTGAATGCTCGTTTATTTTTAAAATATTCTTATAAAAAGTATATAATAAAATTAGCGACACCTAGCGGAAGTATTACCACTCATTAGTATGTACGTGAGTATATTTGTTGTTTTCATATTAATTTATGTATGCAGTAATTAACATTTTTGCGTTAAAATAGTTAAAAGATTCAAGACAAGAAGGCATAACTTTAAAAATAAAGCCATCTCTTCACTTAAGCTAGAATCTAGGTAGAAACTTATCTCCATTTGTTTTGCTTACAAGATGGCGACATTGATTGTGGCGCCATCACCGTTAGTATTTGTTATGAAATTAGTTATATATAAATTGATATATTTCCATTATTAGATTTTATTGAACATTACAATTCTACGTGAATGCTTTATTCTTACTAAGCAATTGTTTTATTAGAAAAAAAAGACATTTTTTTACAAAGTTTACTGCCTCTTTAGTATAAGCGACAGCGCCGTAAGCACGAGTACTAGCATCTGAAAAAACGTGCAATACACAATAATCCTCAGAAACTACACATCTTGGAAATTGTAGCTGTTCAAATTTACTTCTATTCCCATAATAATGCTAAATCGAAGATATGAGTGGATCACAAATTTTTCATCCCACTCTATGTTAGACTTCCAAATGTCCTGAATTAATATCCTACCACCTACAGTAATAGGAGATACAAAACCAAGTGGGTCGAAAATACTCGCGACACTACTCACAATCGAACATTTACTAATCACCTTTGGTAAGCCTGTATCAACATCTTTAACCGATAAATTAGAAGCGGTGTCCCTAATTATTCCCAACACACTCGAAAGATCTGAAGCAGTTACATCGGAAATACCTTCGCTATTAGGGATCCATTCGTGTAACGAAAAACCAGCATTATTTAAAGTTTTAGTGGCAAACTCCTTACTATTGATCAGAGTTTCCTCACAGTTATTAGTTACATACAAATTGTCAACATAAATATTATTTATATTTTCGTTCGAAAAACTATTGTTAATTTTATCAAAATGAAACTGTAATGTAGCATTCAATAAAAAGGGACTAGCTGTACTACCAAACAATACAGATTTAAATCTGTAAGTCTTTAAATTACTATTTACGTCAAATGGATTTTCTGGCCAAAAGAATCTAGTGCAATCACGATCTTCGTTATTAAGTCTGATATTTAGCAATGCTTTTTTAATATCACTAGATTCTGCAAATTTACCAGTTCAAAATCTTAATAGAACATCAGTCAGTTCGTCAATTAAGTTAGGACCTGAATGTAGACAATCATTTAAAGATGGCTTACCTTTTATTTTCGCGCTGCAATTGTATACCACTCGCAAAGGTGTTGACGAGGAATCACGTTTGACTTCTCTATGTGCTAGATAATGAATTTTATTTTCACCCTGGCAAGTAGTGACATCTTCTATAAACCCGGCCACAAGTTGCTCTTTAATTTTCTTGTCATAATATTCCAATTCAACTGGATTATCACGTAAATTAGTGAGACTGTTCTAGTCTACCCTTCGCGCAAAAATAATTCGTAGGTAATTTTTCATGGTCACTTTTCCATGGCAAACCTACTGAATATCTACCGTTATTGTAAGTGATAATATCTTCAAGATTTTCCATAATATTATTCCTGCTATCATCAGATCTAAAATTAACAGAGTCCATATGCCACAGTTTCTCAAGCTTATCGTTTAAAGAATCGTCTTTGTTAGAATCGACTCTCAATACAGTAACTAAATTACATGAATTTGCGCTCTGATTATCTATAGTACCAATAATAATACTCCCTACGCGAGAAAAAATTCCGTAAATATCTCCGTCAAGATTTGAACTTCCCAAAAGCTTAAAAAAAACAATCAACACCTATTGACATTCCTAAGTCACTAAGCCTATCGCTAGAACACGTAGGATGTGCTAAATTCAATCCACGCGTCTTCAAACATATAACAAGTTCATATCTACCAAGCATAATAATTGTGGTGGGTAAAGATTCTACTACTACAGCAACTATTTCCAGAGTTCCATCTGAAGTTTCAATGTGAAACTTTGTTACATCATTAATCCTAGAATCACTTAAAGTATTGAAACCGTCAATAGTTAATTGAATTTATCAATAACCGGAAAATGATTAGCTTGTACAATAGATTTTAAGATGAATGTACGTTGTGAACCAGTATCTAGTATAGCCTTAACTTATTCAGTTACGTTGTTCCCTAACAAAGATAAACAAGCGGTAGGCAAAATAGTAGAATTTGTAGTAGAGTTTGAACTAAGAGCAGGCATCGCATTAACATTATCTGAAAAAGATCCAGTACTGTAATTAGCACTACTATCTGACCTATCAAATCTATTACAGAGTGTCGTATGGTGTCTAGTTCCACAATTCCTACAAGAGCCAACACTTTTACATTTCTTCACTATATAGTTTCGTTTTAAACAATTATAACATAACCGTAGTTCATTTACACGCGATCGCTTGGATTCAACAGATGAATACTTTGAACAATTATTCAAGGAATGATCACCCCCGCACAAATAACAACTAAGACTGTAATTGGCAGTAGTTTTAAAGACTGCTGTAGGTAAATTAGCATCAAAATCTGAATTAGTGCTATCGATTGATTGAAGATGACCTATCTCAATGGTACACGGAAAACTGCCAGGCGGAAAACTGCCAGGCGGAAGACAGCCAGGCGGAAAACTGCCGAAGCGGAAAACTGCCAGGCGGAAAACTGCCAGGCGGAAAGCTGCCAGTCATTTACTGGCAATTTAATTTATAAAAATGTTGTTCGCCCAACGTTAAGGAGTTAAGGAACATTCATTTTTATTTAGTATACAAAACAAAAATAATAATTAAATGTAGACAATTTATTAGAAAAATATGTAAATATATAAATATTAATGATATAAATGAAATATAATATAGAAACTAAAAACTAAAATCGTTCTTAGAAAAGGTTTTAAATACTAAAAGAAACAAAGAGATATTAGTATTAGGGAAAGAGTAAAATTTATTTGTTTACACAACGCATCTTTAAATTATCAGTTCATAACGTGCTTACTGTCTAATTTTTTATAATTTGAGAATTGAACAAGCCTTCAAGCTTAATATTCGCTTGTACTCATTATAAAACAACTTCGATCTATGTTTGTGAAATATTTAGAATTTGCAACACAACATCTATGATTATTAAACTGCTAATACTTACCAATAGTACCTAATTCTCTAACATTTTCACTCGATCGAATTGGATTGTACATTAATTGATAATACTTGTTACATATAAAGGAATATTGTAAAAATGAAGGAGTTGTGCAATTGACATGGAGAATAAAAATGTAAATATAATGAATATTAAACATACATTTATGTTGATTTAACATACACTTAATTTATTATAAAATTTAAGATTAATTTATTATGAGAATATCTAATTAGCTATTAATCACAAATCAATACACGGGTTTTTTCGTTTGCTTTTGAACCAAAGGTTATATTAATAATATTAATATAGGAAATTAAAAACAAGGGACTATATACGTAACTTAACATGTTTTTAAAAATGAACGTGACATAGCAAATAAGTATAAAATGGTAATTTTACTTCCTTATGTGTACTGAAGTTGGGTTTACTGTGTGTTTAATAAGGTAGCTTTGTTGAAATATAATTTTCATTTGGATATTAAGTAATCCAATATCTATTTTGTTATTACTGTAAAAATGAATGCCCCCTTAATCCCTTAACGAAGGGCTGACGCCGTTTTTTTAATAAAAAATGTTCTTTGAATGTGTTTATAACTAAATAATAAAAGTAAAAAAAATACATAAATTCCCATTAAGTGACTGGCAGTTTTCCACCTGGCATTTTTCCGCATGGCAGTTTTCCGCTTCAGCAGTTTTCCGCCTGGCAGTTTTCCGCCTGGCAGTTTTCCGGACACCATCTCAATATCTATCTCCTTGCGCAAATCACTTAAGAGTCATGAAATCTGATTTTAGAGCGCGGTTTAAATTGTTTCTAATTATAGTTGGCAATTTACGTATTAATATTTCGGAAAATACTTATCCAGCATTGTCTATATCAGCTCCTAGAGACTTTAGGCCTCTCAAATGCCCCTCTTACATAGATCTAAAATTACTTAACTCCGAAGCATTTGGACTTGGACTCACCAAATCGAAAATAGAGTGCAACCTTATGCGTTGCGGCATCCCGTAAGTCTTGTAACAGAGCAATTGCTCCTGCATACTCTGCATCCGTGTGATCAAAACCTGTCATTAGCTGTTCTGCTTCTCCCGTCAATTTAGAGATCAAATAATGAAATTTAGTTGCGCCGCTCAAGTCTCTTCTTTCATGTATTGAGTTTCTGTATAGGTCCCAAAATTTCTGCCACATAAGATAATCGCCTGAGATTTTCATGAGCTTTATTTGAGACAAATTAACCCATTTCGTAGAATTCTCCATATTAGGGATGTTCGAAGAGTTATGTTCTCCGTCGCCCCTTTTGTAATAGTTTTCAAGCGTTCCATCCGCTTCAGTGATGGCTGCATCCACTTGCAATTGGTAATTGGAAGCATTACTAATCTCAGAGTTTATTGCCTCATCGCTTTCAAGTTTGAGTAGAATGTTGGCATCCAAACTAAGCATTAAATTTCGTTGATCTCGTCCTAAAATATACCTTTATAGTTCCTAAAATGTCTTTATAGGTCCTAAAATGTCTTTTTATATGTGCTATAATGCCTTTTTTATAGGTCCTAAAAGTCTGGACTCTAGTAATAACAATATCTTTCCTCACCTAGGAACATATGACTCCGACTTCTTGGACTCGGGTAGCATATGACGGCTTTGTGCATACATTAATGGCTCCTGATGTTGTACCATCAAGCAATTTGGAATTACATGCAAGTAGGATAGATAGCTTTGATTCGCTTATAGTCCGAAACATGGTAAACTCCCTATCTGGCACCTACACCTGTCACACTGATAAAGGAAGCGCTAGCACCTTGGTCCATGTTTTGGATGGTGGTGAGTGCCTTTGATTTGTATTAAATGTTTACCTTCTATATTTGTACAGAATAATGAATGTACAGTTTAGGATCTTAAAAACTTCATTATTTAAAATCGTCATAACTATATTTACATATAAGATAGGAAATTCAAACAAAGATCATTCGAATTAACATGGAGTCAAATTTTGATAACTATCTTGTTAAATTAGTTTTTTCTCAGAGTGTCCGCCATCAGCAGTAATACACTTTTCAATACGAGACTCAAAATTACCAATGCCTTTACCGAGCATTTCATTGTGTATATACCTTATTAAAGTTACATTTCTTTGATTTTATAAAACCTTAAACCTTTAGCGACCAGGCTGACACTTCTCAATAAACTTTGTTTTCTTTGTCATCATTACTTACAATTCCTATTTATGGATCCTTTTATATTTCAAAATTGATTGATGTATCTTAATATTGGAATGTCTTGTACAAAGATACTTATTTGTTAAATCTGTTGAAGATGTTTATAGGTCGAAAAGATAGAATAGATAGAATCTTCTATAAACTTTGTTACTATCCTACCTTTCAGAATTATCTCCAATTGTCTCTTCAATTGAACCACAAAAACCTTCATGTTCAAATGATTTCGAGTTGGTCCATGGTAAGTGTCTCTACTACAGCAATGTAAAGAAGAATTGGAGAGACGCATTTCGTGATTGTACTGTAAGAACCAGCAGCCTCATCACCTTCAAAGATGTCAAGGATTTGATGTCATTCTTGCTTAATCTTCAAAAGTCAGGTTAGAATAATGTAAATAGAAACCCCCCAGTCGGTAATTATAATCGCTGATTATCGGCTTACAATCGGTGATTACAGTCGATGATTCAACAAAAGTCCATTTATAATTTATCGTGAGTTTCAAACACTTATATTCTTCGTCGGACATTCAAATCAAAGGATAGAAAAAATGTCTATAATAGATAGAGTTAGCGTTATCCCATCAATAATATGAACAAGGTCTAATTTTCTACATTTTCCTCTTCAGGACCTACACATTACGAGTTTTGGATGTGGACTGGGCACGCTTTGATTGATGAGAGTAAAGGCAGATTCGGTGCACTGCAGAATGACGCTCAGGTAAATGAAAATATTTTACTATTCAAACAACAAGTACCATTGAAATGATTAGCATGGTAAAATCTAAAGGTAAGAAAATCTATAACAATTTATAATAGTTTGATACATCCTTCTCTCATTTAAGTGAAGTCATCTCACTGAGTACAGGAATACATCTTACCTTTTAGCTTCATTGAGCAGTAAATACTCTAAACCATAAATAAAACTGAATGAAAATATATTAATTCTATTTAAAAATTCATATCTTACGTCACCCTCTATCAACACATTTCTTTTTCTGCTGTTTCGATCACAGGTTTCACCAATGTTGAACAAGTACTGGACGACACTGTTATCCTGCGGTAGACTGGATAGAGTCGACCATGCTAACATCTCTCCTCTAACTGGTGCTGAGTGTGATTCACACAAGTACAACTACCTTTGCGAACAGCCAATTCACTGATTCGTCACTTATTTGGGGAATAGTCTTAGAGAAATGAATGCAATGTAATTAACTCTCATCACTTTATTTGGGGAAAAGTCTTAGAGAAATGAATGCAATGTTATTAACTCTCATCACTTTATTTGAGGAATAATCTCAGAGAAATGAATGCAATGTAATTAATTCTCATTACATTATTTGGGGAACAGTCTTAGAGAAATGAATGCAATGTAATCAACTCTCATCACTTTATTTTGGGAATAGACTCAGAGAAATGAATGCAATGTAATTAATTCTCATCACTTTATTTGGGGAATAGTCTTAGAGAAATGAATGCAATGTAATCTTATCTTAACTTTCATCACTTTATTTACAACTATTGGTGATTGTTTTAGCTCTTCATTGTGCACTTTATTTACAACTATTGGTGGTTGTTTTAACTCTTCATTGTGCACTTTATTTACAACTATTGGTGGTTGTTTTAACTCTTCACTGTGCACATTATTCACAACTATTGGTGGTTGTTTTAACTCTTCATTGTGCACTTTATTTACAACCATAGGTGGTTGTTTTAACTCTTCACTGTGCACATTATTTACAACTATTGGTGGTTGTTTTTACTCTTCCCTATGCACTTTATTTACAACTATTGGTGGTTGTTTTAACTCTTCACTGTGCACTTTATTTACAACTATTGGTAGTTGTTATAACTCTTCACTATGCACTTTATTTACAACTATTGGTGGTTGTTATGACTTTTCACTATGCACTTTATTTACAACTATTGGTGGTTGTTTTAACCCTTCACTGTGCACTTTATTTACAACTATTGGTGGTCACTGGAAAAAATAAGATTCTATTGAAATATAAACAAAATCATTACATCAAATTATTCAATCAATTAGGATACAAAACTATTCTACATATATAATTATTGAAATATTTTTAGAATTAAAATTATATGTCTAATGTTCTTTTATTTCCTTCAATATTTTGGGGTCACAACTGTAAAGTTTGTGATGACATTTGAATAGTATTTAGTATTTGTATTTTAATCTCGGGAGAAAAACATATAGTGGGATATAGTATAAGTTTCGATGAATGAATATTAGAAAATATTAGGATAAGGATAAGGATTTTATTGATGAAAGTAGAAAAAAAAGAATACAAACAAATAATACAGCAATATAAATTTATACAGAAATCTATATAAAGTTAAATAATTCTTACATCAAGCCCTTTTATAAACTCCTATTCAAGGAGTTTTTCAGGCAAAACAAGGTATATACCCAGAAAAATTGACAAATATTCAACTCAATCTTCCACATATTTATTCAGCAAATAACTTTTAATAGTTCTTTAAAATGAATGTAATGATGTGATGTTTTTAAATTCTGAAGGAATGGAATGCCACAGCCTAGTTGCTGAAAAACTAGTACAATATTGAGTTAGAGTGAGTCGATGGCGATTGATAACAGGATTATCCGCATTTCTAGTGTCATATGCAGGATTCGAAACGCTAAATTTGTGCTTATTCTTAAACATGTGAATCATCAAGAGATATTTTTTTATATCATGAATGTTCAAAATTCTAGTCTGATAAAATAGAGGTTTAGTGTTAGATAGAAAACTATTGCCCGTTATAATTCGTATAGCTTTCTTTTGAGGTGAGTATTCTCTTTTCTCTTTTATTCAGGTGAGTATTATAAGTATTAACCCAAACAATATTTGCATAAATAAGATGTGGATAGAACAGAGAATAGTATATACTTATAAGCATTTCAGTAGTTAAAATATTTTTAAGCCTAAACAATATACTAATAACTCTAGATACCTTGCTACACACATTAGATATATGGGCACTGAAATTGAGCCTACTATGAATAGTAAGACCTAAAAACTTTACATCATCAATATAGTCTAGCTCAACATCATTGAAACACACTCTATCATTAATTCACACTAAGAAATTCAATCTGTATAAGATGACTGATTTAAAACTAATGAGTTTGACGTTCAGAAGCCATTGGCAAGTGAGAGAGCAGAGCTGTGATTAGGTGGAAGAGAAGGTGTGTGTTCTACATGAAAAAAAGTACGGACACCATGAAAAGTGTGTTTAGCGAGTACCAAGCTGTAATTCTTATCTACGTTACCACACGTCACTGCATTACAATTTATTCTCGTCATTTACACCGATATGTAAAATATTTAATTTTCAAAAACAAAAATATATTTGGTATTTATGTAGCGATCTACTCCCCTGTTCAGGGACCAAAGGATCCATCGATCTATTCGTGCGGCTCGAACTGACGGTATTTCTTCTGAAGTGTCAGGTAATACAGCTTATTGCTTTGTTCATAGTAGCAATAAACATGATTTGAAAGGTTGTAGAACCTGCAGTAATTTCAATGAAGATGATTTAATGTACTGGCTATTCAAGGTAGACTCAAAAATATGCAGTATTCGATCTTCAACATTTATTGAAGAAAAGCAGGTTGCGGTACAATACGCTAATTGAAGGCTAACATATTAAATCTTGAAAAAGATAGAAGGGTACGATTGAATATAAAGAATAGTTGTGCACACATGTAAGTTCTCGCAACGAAAATATTTGTAAACAACGGAATACAGCAAGTTCATGAAAAGATAACTTAAATACTTAATGGTAATTAAACAATTACGTAAATACAATAACGATAAACATAAAGTAGTACAATATTATACAAAAGGACAAATAAACTTACATCTATGGTACCTCCGTATCTTCTCAGTGTTGCTTCAGTGGTGAGAAGGAGTGCACGCAGCTTGTGCGCTCTCAACCTAACGCTTATTTAAGTCATTAACATTCCATCTGTTGCCTAAATATTCATCAATTAGTCTTCTTACATCAATTAAATGTCCAAAGATAAAACATTATTAAGCAAAATGATCATATACATAAAGTATTTTGCAGAGCAGTGTGCGAGTACACATCAGCTGGTTAGTACAAGACTGACGAATGAAGCGCAGGGTGACGTCACTAGGTGTTAACGAAACGGTCTCGCATATACGTCGTTGAAAATTCGCTTCTCGCCTTCCTCCCACTAGAACTTCCTTGGCTGAGGCGAGAACCCTCAAGAACTGGGAAGTTACTTGAGTACATACAACCGAAATAATTATCTATATCTAAGAGTTACTCTCTTCTAGCTTCCAGTTACAGCGCAATGAATATTTTCACATGCACAGAATTAGCTCAGAATTAAACACAAAGCAAAACAATTCTAACTGAATATAAAGAATATTATTGAATACCCTGATAACATCGCACTATCAAGCTAATATCAGTAAACGTTGGCAAATTAAAGGCACGATCGGACATTGGCACGCAAATGCTATTACACACTGGCCCAATGCAATGAAAACGACACTGGGCCAATGGTTTCCATACAACAGTGGCCCAATGAAGAGAAACATTGGTTAACCAATCTAGTGATTTTTTGATGTACCAGTATATATATTATATGGTCTACCGGTTCTATTTGACAGTTATCGCCAAAGTATCAGAGAAACTAGGTGCAAACGGTCTCACCCAACTTCAATCACACCAAATAGCCAATTTAATATCCTCAATTAAGTATACCTATGACATTGTAGCAGTTTCTGGCAATTTTGTATAAATAGGCCTGTTATCCCTTCAATCATCAATTTAACACTTTATTTATTTATTTCATGAAACTGAGCTTGGACGCTAGTTAATTCATGAATTTAGTAGAAAAGTTATTTTTTCGAATGAAATAATTATTCACATTGAAAATTGTACTTTCTATTTAATTTTAATTAGAAATATTATTATTTGGTTAAAATAGCGTTAGTAAAATTATATGGATTTGAGTTTGAATTAGCAACTGTACAATTATTTTCCTGACTTCGATCTTTAGAATGTATTTGTAGGACAGTTAATACATTGTTAGAAGTAACTGTTGTCCTCACGTGTTTTGTATAGCGTAATATAATTAATACACCTGTTAAATGAAAATAGTACTGGCCGTAGACACAAGGCATCGGCAACGTCAAGTATTGCCGGTACCATAATAAATCGTTTATACAGGGTGGGGCGTAAGTTTGGAAGCAAATGAAAGTGCATATTATAATCCAACGAAAAATATATTTAATAATTTACAGTTATGTTTTATTACATAAGGGTTTTAAGAATTCAAAAATCATAAATTTATTCAAAATATCCCCCCTTGTTTTAAATAACAGCCTCAAATCTCCTCCGAACTCCTCTTACTGCGGCACGCAACTGTTCTTGTGAAATTTCCTTCCAAGATCTCTGGAGCGAACACTTTAAATCATCCACACTGCGATGGAATTTACCACAGGCCTTTGATTCAAGAATGGACCATACCGAAAAGTCCCTAGGATTAACATCTGGGGAGCAGGGAGGCCACATTTCTTTGGACCAAAACCGTTGAAGATGGTCATGGCACCAGTTTTGAGTGACATTTGCAGTATGTGAAGTCGCGCCGTCATGCTGAAATGTCCATAAAACGTCATTACCGAAGTGATCCTTAGCTGACTCCAACATTGGCGTCAAAATATTCTCAATATAACATTTAGCATTGATTTTGGCGCCTTGTTCCACAAAATTAAAGGAGATCTCCAAGTTTCTGAAACGGCGGCCCAGACCATTAATGAAGCAGGTTTCATGGTTCTGTGGACAGTTTTTTGGTTGTATGGGATGTCTTTTGCACTTTTACCAATTATTCTGTCATTCCTCCGGTTGTGAGCCATTTCCACTGTGAAAATTTTTTCGTCAGACCAAACAGTTTCACCAGCCGTGCCAGACTTCAATTCTCTCAGAAGTGCTTTGCTTCTCTCCAATCTCTTTTTCTTTACAGCTTCTGACAGAGTATGTCTCTTTTGGAGGGTGAAAGAGGACATCTTTAGGTCTTCTTTGACAACTCTTTTCATTGTTCTGGGACTCACATTAGCTGTTTTGGCTATCAATCGTATCAATGTATTAATGGAATTGATTAATAATTGATAATCGATCGACAGCGATAATACTATTTAGTGCATATAACGCTATTGTTTGCACTTGAACTAAAATGGTATTGAGGAGCGTTCACATTCAACACGTAACACACTTGAAACAAGATTTGAACTGTAAAGTGTCAACCGATTAATTGGCTTCGAGAAAAGCACTATGGGTTACTTTATAACACTATGTCATAATTGTTTGAACACACACCTAAACTTCTAAAAAAGTAGCGCCAACTTTCACAGTAAGTTAATTCATACACTGCAGAATACATTAGATTAACAGTCTTTGTGGGTTACTATAACACACTATGTCATAGTTGATTTAACTCGCTCCTAAACTTAAAAAAGTAGCGTCAACTCTCTTAGTAAGTTAATTCATACACCAGATACATTGAATTAACAATCTTTGTGAGTTACTTCAACACACTATGTCCTAGTTGTTTTAACATATGTTCAAACTCCCAAAATGTAACTCTTGTGACGTTATCTGTTTATTCCTTATAACGTTTCACTATTTGGGTTACGTGTGATAGGATCCTACTCTGTTTCTTATTTTCAGATTCCTTTTTCTCAATATATCTCTTTCTACTAAATACTCATGGTACCATGCCCTAGAACCACCTTGCCAATATGGTTCCGACCTCAGGCCTCTGGTCCAAGCTTAACTGTATTTAGGGTAATGAAGTAATGTAATTAACACTTAAAGAGAATATATTCATTAGTCAAGCAAGGGTTATTACAAAGAGTATCTCCACTAGAACGCTCACAAGTTAATGTCTCAATAACTAAGACTGGAGATAAGGTGTGTAGCTCACGAAAGCAGATCGGTAACTAACTTGAATGTTACTTACTTACAATCATATGGGTTCGTGATGACAGTAATGCATACACAATATCTGTGTTTGCCTTACTACACTCTAACTCTCATAGTAAGTTGATTCAATCCATAAAATGATTTGAATTAACTATGTTTGGTGACACACCACGTCATAGTTGTTTTGACACACGTGAAAACATGAATAAAGTCCAACTAACCCACGTAATAAATTGATTCAAAGCATAAATTGTTGACCCATTAAATATGAGTAAACTTTTTTCTCTGTGTAGAGACAGCGAGCTGTTCAGTGATACCAGGACGGTCCTAAAATAGATTTTGCACCCAATATTTCTCCAGTGCCCAGAGTGACGTAATAGAAGAGGGGCATATAGTTATGATAAACTATTCTAGAGAGAGGAAGTGTTGCAGCGATTGCAGGACGCTAAGGAAGACGGTATAAAACCTTATTTTGTTTCAGTTATATCTTTTCTCCATTAAACTGAAGCTAGATTGCCAGTCACGTTTGAGCGTCCTGCAAGACGCGATATTATTTTGGCCACTGACTCACCACTTGTATAGGGGTGTGGCACAGCTCGCTCCGTCAGATGTATATAATTTGCAATGATGATTAATTATATCAATATTATTTTAAATTTATTGGGAACAATTCTAAAGATTTCAAACACATTTATTTATTACTAGTGTATTTGCCCGTTAAAAATAACGGGTCATCACCCATACCAATTTATTGCCCGTTATTAGGTTCTTTCAGTTAACTCAATTAAAATTTATTTTTCTGCATAAGCTGATAATTTATTTTATAGATGAAATACACACAAAAATTGAATAAAAACAATTTAAATATCAAGTCAATATGTTCCCGTGCGTATCATGTTTAATACCCGTCGAATAAAAGCGGACACCAAATAAATAAATAAACACACGTAGGAAATTATTAGGATAGATTTGGAATTTATTTCAATGTGGTATCATGATTACAAAACAGAGGGATAAAAATTATTCAAAATGAACATTAATATAAAATAAATGATCTTCAAAATGCAATTGAAGATATTTCAAGAATATCTTTCGTAGATATACGTCTGATCCTTACCAGCAATGATCAGACGTCTATTTATACAAGAGTACAAGATATCTGGGAGAGCAAGAGAAAAGTTCAAATGGTTTTATTTTACAAGAATGAATAATAAATTAATTTTACAACAATAAAAAATAAATTTATTTATCAAGAATAAATGGTTAATTTGGTTAGGATAGATTTGGAATTTATTTCAATGTGGTATCATGATTACAAAACAGAGGGATAAAAATTATTCAAAATGAACATTAATATAAAATAAATGATCTTCTAAATGCAATTGAAGATATTTCAAGAATATCTTTCGTAGCTATACGTCTGATCCTTACCAGCAATGATCAGACGTCTATTTCTACAAGAGTACAAGATATCTGGGAGAGCAAGAGAAAAGTTCAAATGGTTTTATTTTTACAAGAATGAATAATAAATTAATTTTACAACAATAAAAAATAAATTTTTTCAACAAGAATAAATAATAAATTTACTTTACAGGAATAAAAAATAAATTTATTTTACAACAATAAATGGTTAATTTAACAAGAATAAATAATTAATTTAATTTACAAGAATAAATATTAAATTTACTTTACAAAAATAAATAATAAATTTATTTTACAAGAATAAAAAATAAATTTATTTTACAAGAATAAAAAATAGCAATGCCCATAGCGACTTCTAACACGCACTCACACGGGTCTAACACCCTCCATAAATTTATTTTACAAGAATAAAAAATAAATTTATTTTACAAGAATAAACAATAAATTCATTTTACGAAAATAAAAAAAATCATTTTTTCAAGATTGTTTATTGTTTATTTATTGTTTATTGAGAAACTGTTACATACATATACATAGTTAAAAATCTTTTATATAAAAAAACCTTTTGAGACATTAAAAATAATTGTAAATAATATGTATATACAGTTGATTCTAAAAAAGTCTTAAAGCTTATAGAATCTATAAATTAAAAAATAGTATACAAGAAATATTAAAAACCTAATTAAGTTACCGGTATTAAAATTTCTCTATATTGGTTAAAACAGTAATCTTTATATTTCTTTTTAAAAACATAGTTTGACATTTGCTGTCTTAAATATTCTGGAAGTTTATTAAAAGCTTCTATTGATCTGAAAATAGTAAAATTTCTTTGACTTTCTAATCTAATAGGAGGAAGGTTCAAATTTGTGCCCCTTGTGTTATGGTTATGGGAAGGGATAAAATTAATAAAATATTGTTCTAAAAGATCTGGTTCATAAAAAAGTGCTTTCCTTAAAAACGATAATAAAAAATAATCACATACATCATCAAATTTAAGAATCCTAAGTTTAAAATACATTGTGTTTGTTGGCATTAAAGGAGTAAAATTTTCATCTCTTTTTACATATAAAATAATTCTTAAAATATCATTTAATAAAATTCTGATGCGACTTAAATGGACGTTAAAAGTTTTGCCATAAAAAATGATAGACTGTGTAAAAATAGAATAAGCTAATGAATAGTAGATTAAAATTAGTGACTTTCTATTAAAATAGGGTTTGGTTGAATATATAACACCTTCTACTTGGCTGAGTTTCCTAGTTATTATGTCAATATGCGGTATAAAAGATAGTTTATTGTCGATTAAAAGGCCTAGGTATTTAAAACTATTTACATATTCTAGTTGAACATTATTAAAATAGGTGGGAGGGAACACTTTAATCGTTCGTGCATTAAAAATCATAGCTTTCGTTTTAAAAACATTGGGGGTTAATTTGTTAAAATTCAGCCATTCTGAAAGTTTGTCAATAAAATCTTGCAGTCTACTAAAAATATTCAAAAAATTTGTGTCCCGAATATAAAAAACTGAATCATCTGCAAACATGGTACAATTAAAATTACAACTCTCAGCAAGGCTACACAGATCATTTATAAAAATATTAAAAAGCAAGGGGCTCAAATTTGAACCTTGAAAAAGACCGTTAACTAGTGGTTTAAAATCAGAGATAAAATTTTTATAATGTACACGTTGCCGTCTATTGCTAAGGTAACTACCTAAAAGAGAATTAAAATTACCCCTGACACCGTAGTGATCAAGTTTTCTCAGAAGGAGATCTTTATCCACGGTGTCAAAGGCTTTCTTAAGATCTAAAAATAAAGCAATACAAAACGAGTTTTCTTGAATCGAATTAAAAACATATGATAAAAATTCTAAAATAGCTAAGTTGGTAGATTTTCCTAATCTAAAACCATACTGATGATCAGTTAAAACTCTATCTGTGGTAATAAAATCATTTATCCTAGAGTATAAAATTTTTTCAAAGACTTTATTAAAAATAGGGAGAGTAGTTATAGGTCTGTAATTATTGGCGTCTAATCTGTCACCTGATTTAAAAATAGGAATAACTCTTGCGACCTTAAAAATATCTGGATAGGTTCCATTATTAAAAGAAAGGTTAAAAATCTTAGATAAAACAGGACATATAAAATTTAAAATGTTGCATAAAAACTCCGGTTTAATTTCGTCTTTATGACATTTTTTAGATTTGAGTGACAATATGACATTCCTGACCTCAACTTCTGAGACTGGAAAAAAATCTAGAGAGTTAAAATTAGGTGGAGTTAAAATAGTTAGGTTATGAATATTATTGGTTGTTGGGAGTTGTTGTACTAAATGCTCGGCAATTGAGCTAAAAAAAATATTAAAAGTATTGCACATGTCCGTTTCTGTTAATATTAAATCATTTTGCTTTAATTTTACATTATTTACTTTACATTTTTTGCCCATCACTTCGTTTATTTCGGCCCAAGTTTTTCTTGAGTTTTGCTTAACTTGAGTTAATTTGAATTGGTAGTATAAGTTTTTAGATTTCCTTATGACTGATGTTAAAATATTTTTAAAATAGGTATAGGATCGTTTGTATATCAGTCCTCTGTTTAAAAGTTTAAGAAGTGAATGTTTCTTTTTTATTAAAATCTTCAAATCTTCTGTTAACCATTTAGGATTCTTAAAAACTTTCATGACTTTGTTTTTAATCAGGGGAAACGCTGTATTATATATATGGTAGATTTTATTGATAAAATTGTTAGTTAAAATATTAGGATCGTTGTCGTTCATGCTGTTAAAATCCTCTATTTGAACGAGATTTATAAAATTATTCAACTTACTAATGCTTTTAAGTTGTCTACTAAAAATAAAATCATCCTGTATTCCGTTTGGAATATTAAAATGAAGTAAAATGGGTCTGTGGTCAGAAATGTCATATTCAATCACGGCAGAGTTAAGATTATTGTTCGGGGTAAAATTTAGCCAGAAATGGTCTATTAGTGAAAATTGATCAGATAATTCATTTGGTGAATACCTAGTTGGCTTATCTATAGTTGGGTAAAAAGAATGTCCAGATACTAAATTGATAAAATTATTAATGCTATTGAGGTTAAGAGGGTTAAAAAGATCAATATTAAAATCCCCACATAAAACAGTATCAGAATTAGCAATAGACGGCAATAAAATATCGTTTAAAAAATCACACATAGAGTCAATAGAGTAAGAGGGGGGTCTATATATACAACACAGATTGAATTTAAAATTAGGATTACTAATTGATAATGTTAAAATTTCTAGGTTATTATTGATGGATGATAAAACCTCATTCCTATTAACTGTTAAAAAATAATTTGTAAAAATAACAATTCCGCCCCCATTTTTATTTCGGTATATGCTATGTTTGTTAAAACCTTCGAGATAAAAGCAATTGTCAAAATTTTCTTCTAGCCACGTTTCCGTGATACAAATTATATCGAATGATTTCTTAAGTCGTAGTGCTAAAAATGCTTGTAGTTTTGCGAAGTTACGCCTCATACTCCTAATATTAACTGCTAAAATACTAATAGAATTGTTAGGAATGATAAAATTTATAAAATTGTCTAGGTTAAAATTGTTGCAATTTACATTAGGATATTCATTGTTCTGGTCATTGAATAAAACATTTGGTAACTCAAGAGGAAGGGGCGGCATTTTCAGTTATACGTTGGTCTATTGAATGGGTTTTGCAGAAGGAGTTAAGTGAATCTAAATTGTTAATTATAAAATACCTAGGGTTATTCACAATCTTAGTACAAATATTCCCTGCAAATACATAAGCTGAAGCAATTTTGTTACCGTTCTCCTTTCTTAGTAGTTTTAGTTTGTACAGAAGCTGGGACCTATTCTTTGTTAGGTAGTCATTCACGAAAATACCAGATGGTTTTTTACGTTTAAATGCTTTCAGAATTTCGATTTTTTCTTCTTTGGAATTTACTTTCACTTCAAATGTTAAGTCTTATTTCCTCTAACGCTGACATCAGTAATCACCTCACAGTTTAGATTTTCCACGTGTTTTTGAACTATTTTTAAAACCTCAGATTTATAAATAAATGATAAAATTATTTTACAAGAATAAAAAATAAATTTATTTCACTTGAATAAAAAATAAGTTTATTTCACAAGAATAAATAATAAATTTATTTTACAGGAATGAATAATAAATTTATTTTACAAGAATGAATAATTAATTTATTTTAGAGGAATAAAAGATAAATTTATTTCACAAGAATAAATAATAAATTTACTTTACAAGAATAAATGATAAATTTATTTTACAGGAATAAAAAATAAATTTATTTAACAAGAATAAAAATTAAATTTATTTTACAGAAATAAAAGATAAATTTAATTTACAAGAATAAAAAATAAATTTATTTTACAAAAATAAAAACATATTTTTCAGGAATAAATAATTAAATTATTTTACAAGAATAAAAAATAAATTTATTTCACATGAATGAAAAATAGTTTCATTTCACAAGAATAAATAATAAATTTACTTATTTTGCAAGAATAAATAATAAATTTATTATACAGGAATAAATAATAAATATATTTTACAGGAATAAACAATAAATTTATTTTACAAGAGTAAATAATTAATTTAATTTACAATAATAAATAATAAATTTATTTTACAAGAATAAATGATAAATTTACTTTACAAGAATATATAATAAATTTATTTTACAAGAATAGATAATAAATTTATTTTACAAGAATAAATAGTGAATTTAATTTTACAAGAAAAAATAATGAATTCATTTTACAAGAGTAAATAATGAATTTATTTTACAGGAATAAAATAAATGTTTAATTTACATTACAAGAATAAATAATAAATTTCCTTTACAAGAATAAATAACAAATTTATTTTACAAGAATAAAAAATAAATTTATTTTACAAGAGTAAAAAATAAATTTATTTTACAAGTTTAAATAATAAATCTATTTAACAAGAATAAATAATAAATTTATTTTACAAGAATAAATAATTTATTTATTTTACAGGAATAAAAAATAAATTTATTTGACACGAATAAATAATAAATTCATTTAGAAGAATAAATAATAAATTTATTTCACAAGAATATAGATAATAAATTTATTTCACAGGAATAGAAAATAAATTCATTTTACAAGAATAAATAATGAATTTATTTTACAAGAATAAATGATAAATTTACTTTACAAGAATAAATAATAACTTTATTTACAAGAATAGATAATAAATTTATTTCACAAGAATATAGATAATAAATTTATTTCACAGGAATAGAAAATAAATTCATTTTACAAGAATAAATAATGAATTTATTTCACAATAAATGATAAATTTATTTTACACGAATAAATAATAATTTTATTTTACAATAAATGATAAATTCATTTTACAAGAATAAATAATAAATTCATTTTACAAGAATAAAAAATAAATCAATTTTACAAGAATAAATAATAAATTTATTTTACAAGAAAAAATCATTTATTTATTTTACAGGAATAAAAAAATAAATTTATTTTACACAAATAAATAATAAATTCATTTAGAAGAATAAATAATAAATTTATTTCACAAGAATATAGATAATAAATTTATTTTACAGAAATAGAAAATAAATTCATTTTACCAGAATAAATAATGAATTTATTTTACAATAAATGATAAATTTATTTTACACGAATAAAAAATAAATTCATTTTACAGGAATAAGAAATAAATTTATTCTACAAGAATAAATGATAAATTTACTTAACAAGAATAAATAATAATTTTATTTTACAATAAATGATAAATTAATTTTACAAGAATAAATAATAAATTCATATTACAAGAATAAGAAATAAATTAATTTTACAAGAATAAAAAATAAATTTATTTTACAGGAATAAAAAATAAATTTATTTTATAAGAATAAATAATAAATTTACTTTACAAGAAAAAAAATTATTTTACAAGAATAAAAATAAATTTATTTTTACAAGAATAAATGGTTAATTTACTTTACAAGAATAAATAATAAATTTATTTTACAGGAATAAAAAATAAATTTATTTTACACGAATAAATAATAAATTCATTTAGAAGAATGAATAATAAATTTATTTCACAAGAATATAGATAACAAATTTATTTTACAGGAATAGAAAATAAATTCATTTTACAAGAATAAATAATGAATTTACTTTACAATAAATGATAAATTTATTTTACACGAATAAATAATAATTTTATTTTACAATAAATGATAAATTCATTTTACAAGAATAAATAATAAATTCATTTTACAAGAATTAGAAATAAATTAATTTTACAAG
This sequence comes from Caprella mutica, assembly GCA_947561585.1. NCBI lineage: Eukaryota > Metazoa > Arthropoda > Malacostraca > Amphipoda > Caprellidae > Caprella > Caprella mutica. The sequence continues at coordinate 96,127 of CANNZV010002033.1, read as the reverse complement.
AATAAATAATAAATTTATTTTACAAGAATAAAAAATAAATTTATTTTATAAGAATAAATAATAAATTTACTTTACAAGAAAAAAAATTATTTTACAGGAATAAAAATAAATTTATTTTTACAAGAATAAATGGTTAATTTACTTTACAAGAATAAATAATAAATTTATTTTACAGGAATAAAAAATAAATTTATTTTACACGTATAAATAATAATTCATTTAGAAGAATAAATAATAAATTTATTTCACAAGAATATGGATAATAAATTTATTTTACAGGAATAGAAAATAAATTCATTTTACAAGAATAAATAATGAATTTATTTTACAATAAATGATAAATTTATTTTACACGAATAAATAATAAATTCATTTTACAGGAATAAGAAATAAATTTATTCTACAAGAATAAATGATAAATTCATTTTACAAGAATAAATATTAAATTCATTTTACAAGAATAAGAAATAAATTTATTCTACAAGAATAAATAATAAATTTATTCTACAAGAATAAATAATAAATTTATCATACAGGAATAAATAATAAATTTATTTTGCAAGAATAAAAAAAATCATTTTACAAGAATAAATAATAAATTCAATTTTCATGAATAAGAAATAATTTATTTTACAAGAATGAATAATAAATTTAATTTACAAGAATAAATAATAAATTTATTTTACATGAATATATAATAAATTTATTTTACAAGAATAAATAATAAATTTATTTTACATGAATAAAAAATAAATTTATTTTACATTACATAATCACCTACAATTAATATTTACAATTATAAATTCTTATATTAGTTATTTAACAAATTGGTTTACTTTATAATTATCAATATTTTTTATAAATACTTATAGGTATTTGAATAGTTATGCCATCTATAATTTCTTCTTCACGGCGAATATTCCTCACGGCGAATTTTCCTAACGGCGAATTATCCTAACAGTGAATTTTCCTACGACGAAAATTCCTAGAACTGTCCCGTGTACCCCTCAGTGGTCCATAGGGGTCCACGGGACCACCTATAGGGAACCACTGCCTTAAATGAATGCGAATTTACCAATTAAAATTATATCTCTTTTATTTTGAATCTGTGAATTGTCCGGTGACAAATTGTCCGGAGATGAATTGTCCAAACACCATTCATTTCAATTTTTTCAATTAATTATGATATTGACTTGAGTGAGCTGAAGATGCTAAACTGGAGATGAAACTTAAGAGCAGATGACGACAAACATTTTTTGTACTGAGTTACATTAATATATGACCGAGGAACATCAGAAACTCTGATTATATAAATACTACAGAAAGTTTCAATAGTTTTAGTTCAACATTTTTATCATCTGCAAATTTAAATGTTACCCATTTCCAATGAAACCCCTATTTTATTTACTGACCCTAATTACCCACAAGTGCAATGTACAAATTTAGATATGGATGATTTTAAAGTTTTAAATTTTAGTGAGAACTCTATTAGTATATTATGTGTAAATATTAGAAGTTGTAGAAAGAATTTCCCTAAGCTGCAATCTCTTTTATCATTACGCTAACAATATTATTTCGATTTTATGATTTTAACAGAAACCTGGATGGAAGAAAATTTTGACCATTGTTTTAAGTTGCCAAATTTCAATAAATTCAGCATTTATAGAAATAAATGAATCACTATGTTTAATCTCATATTTTAGTGGTTATGAATTCATTTTATTCGGAATTAATTTGTTTAGCTTAACTTCTGACGTAACAGAGGAAGTATGACTCTTCGTCGATGTCTATTTTTATAATTTTGGCGGTATATGATGCCTATTTTTGTAAACTAAATAAATGGACTCTGCTGATGTGATACCATTGTAACTTTGGGGAAACCAATTCTTCACAATCCCACTCACTGTATTCTCTCTGACGACTCTCACTTATGATGATTTGACACCTACCAAATAACAACGCTCCAGTCGCTAACTATTGCAACAAATTGAAACGTATTATAATTATATGATTAAAAACAATTTAAAATCCAGTAAAAGCATTCCCAAATTTAGTTTAATAGTTTTCGAGTAATATTATTTTTTATTTTATTTTTATTTTATTAGTAGTAATTACTAAATACATAGTTTTATTTATTGATTTATTTTAATACATTTGTAGTTTTAAAATTACACCTACAAACTTTTTAAATTGAACAATTAGTTAGATAAAATCTCCCAAGTACACGCGCTAAAATTTTCATTTTATCTCACGGGTCCACAGCTAAATCGTTTTCTATGCAGGGGTCCCTGAAGAAAACGGTATAGGAAACCGCTGATTTTAACTTTATATTGTATAATTTTTTATATTTTCTTTATTTTTGTTTTATTAATAAGAACATTATTCTCATTCCACTGCCATTGAATGGTTACAGAGTAAAACTCATCCAAATTTGTGGGTTTTCATTGATGCTGTAGAAAGAGAAAAAAATTTAAACAATGCTAAATTGGAACAAAATTATCGAGGTGCCGAAATCCATCAAAATGAAAGTACAGGGATGTTGATGAATAATACAGGGATGTTGGTGAATAATACAGGGATGTTGATAAATAATACAGGGATGTTGGTGAATAATACAGGGATGTTGGTGAAAATAACAGGGATGTTGATGAATAATACAGGGATGTTGGTGAATAATACAGGGATGTTGGTGAATAATACAGGGATGTAGGTGAATAATACAGGGATGTTGGTGAATAATACAGGGATGTTGATGAATAATACAGGGATGTTGATGAATAATACAGGGATGTTGATGAATAATACTGGGATGTTGGTGAATAATACAGGGATGTTGATGAATTATACAGGGATGTTGGTGAATAATACAGGGATGTTGGTGAATATAACAGGGATGTTGATGAATAATACAGGGATGTTGTTGAATAATACAGGGATGTTGATGAATAATACATGGATGTTGATGAAAGAACAGGGATGTTGATGAATAATACAGGGATGTTGATGAATAATACAGGGATGTTGGTGAATAATACAGGGATGTTGGTGAATAATACAGGGATGTTGGTGAATAATACAGGGATGTTGATGAATAATACAGGGATGTTGGTGAATAATACAGGGATGTTGGTGAATATAACAGGGATGTTGATGAATAATACATGGATGTTGATGAATAATACAGTGATGTTGGTGAATAATACAGGGATGTTGATGAATAATACACGGATGTTGGTGCATAATATAGGGATGTTGGTGAATAATACAGGGATGTTGGTGAATAATACAGGGATGTTGGTGAATATAACAGGGATGTTGATGAATAATACAGGGATGTTGATGAATAATACAGGGATGTTGGTGAATAATACAGGGATGTTGATGAATAATACAAGGATGTTGGTGAATAATACAGGGATGTTGATGAATAATACAGGGATGTTGATGAAAGTACAGGGATGTTGATGAATAATACAGGGATGTTGGTGAATATTACAGGGATGTTGATGAATAATACAGGGATGTTGATGAAAGTACAGGGATGTTGATGAAAGTACAGGGATGTTGATGAATAATACAGGGATGTTGGTGAATAATACAGGGATGTTGATGAATAATACAGGGATGTTGATGAAAGTACAGGGATGTTGATGAATAATACAGGGATGTTGATGAATAATGGTGTCCGAGAAACTGCCAGGCGGAAAACTGCCAAGCGGAAAACTGCCAGGCGGAAAACTGCCGAAGCGGAAAACTGCCATGCGGAAAACTGCCAGGCGGAAAACTGCCAGGCGGAAAACGGCCAGGCGGAAAACTGCCAGGCGGAAAACTGCTAGTCACTTAATGGGAATTTATGTATTTATTTACTTTTATTATTTAGTTTAAAGAACATTTAAATTAAAAAAACGGCGTCAGCCCTTCGTTAAGGGGAAATTCATTTTTACAGTAATAAAAATATGGATATTGGATTACTTAATATCCAAATGAAAATTGTTTTTCAACAAAGCTACCTTATTAAACACACAGTAAACCAAACTTCAGTACACATAAGGAAGTAACAATTACCATTTTATATTTATTTGCTATGTCACGTATATTTTAAAAAACATGTTAAGTTATGTTTATAGTCCCTTGTTTTTAATTTCCTATATTAATGTCAGCAATATAACCTTCGGTTCAAAAGCAAACGTTAAATCCCGCGTACTGATTTGTGATTAATAGCTAATTAGATATCCTTATAATTAATTAATCTTAAATTATACAATAAATTAAGCGTATGTTAAATCAACACATATGTATGTTCAATATTTATTATAGTTACATTTTTATTCTCCATGTCAATAGCACAACTCCTTCATTTTTACAATATTCCTTTATATGGAACAAGTATTATTAATTAATGTACAATCCAATTCGATCGAGTGAAATTGTCAGAGATTTAGGTACTACGTATTGGTAGGTAATAGCAGTTTAATAATCATAGATGTTGTGTTGCAAATTCTAAATATTTCACAAACATATATCGAAGTTGTATTATAATGAGTACAAGCGAATATTAAGCTTGAAGGCTTGTTCAATTCTCAAATTATAAAAAAAATCAGACAGTTAGCGCGTTATGAACTGATAATTTAAAGATGCGTTGTGTAAACCAAGAAATTATACTCTGTCCCTAATACTAATATTTCTTTGTTTATTCTATAAGTATTTCAAACCTTTTCTAAGAAAGATTTTAGTTTTTAATTTCTATATAATATTTCATATATATCTTTAATATTTATATATTTACATATTTTTCTACATATTAAATTGTCTATATCTAACTATTACTTTTGTTTTGTATAATGAGTAAAAATGAATGTTCCTTAACTCCTTAACGTTTAATTATATATTTAAATGTTATTATTGACTAAAGTCTTTAAATTGCCAGTAAATGACTGGCAGCTTTCCGCCTGGCAGTTTTCCGCCTGGCAGTTTTCCGCTTCGGCAGTTTTCCGCCTGGCAGTCTTCCGTCTGGCAGTTTTCCGTGTACCGGTGACGTCACAGTAAAAATGTTTAAGTTGTAGCTGAGTCATTTCTTGAAATATTTTCCTCTCAAATCAAACGTCCTGGAGCTCAGTACGAGTAAATGCAGCATCTACCTCTACTCCACAGACCCATCTGAGTCTGGATGGTCACCGGAAGTGAGGATTGGAGAGGAGATTCTCAGAAGGAATGACAACCAGAGGTTCCTTGGGGTCACATATGACACAATACTCACTTTCGGAAGACACGTGGATGAGGTGACGGAGAAGATGAGGATCAGGAACGGGTTATTGAACAGTGTGACAGGAGTAAGCTGTGGCTGACTGAAGGAGGAAATTTTACATTGACACAGCGAAGCATGGGAGAATACGCCAGTACACCATTGGCCCCATGGCTCTCCAAAACTAAGCTGGGGATTGTGGAAAGGGCTCAACTGTATGGGAGTGGGAGAGCGCCAAAATGAGTAGAAATCCGATTGAGACGTTAACGAAGGGAATGAAGGGATGGAATAGCAGAAGAGAAGATGATGGATGGGGCTTGCCCTGGAGGTGTGACTCACAAACGAAGAGAGTTACTGGAGGACCTACCACTGCAACAAAGTAACTACCACAACAACAAGTAAAAGTAACTACCAACGACGTATTTATATCTTATCACAACGATGTTCCCAGCGATATAGTCCGATTCTTCTTCTTCTCTAGCTTAATAGATCCTCTGACATTCAGCACCATTTCCTTGAATTTTATCAAAATTTCTCAACCTCTAAATCATTATGTTGATCATTTTTCACATTGTCAACAATATATAAGCCTTCTCTTACAAAAACTGTTCATTTTAAAATCTTTTCTGATGTATTTACATCTTTTAATGAAATCTTTCTCCGCTCATCTGACGATACCGTCCAATGTTTCATATCTGTGCTTTAGTGAATCACGTTGAAATATGACAGTTAGAACGAAGTTATTATCATTCGATATAAGATCTTCAATGAATGCTGATTACACACTAATGTCGTTGCAGTGCGTGACTAATTTGACACGACAATGTAAACTTTTCCCTATTTTTAAATTTGGCGTTGTAGAATTCCTTCACTCATTATGAAAATTCTCGCAGAAACTGTGGAACCAATATTGATATCCTTTCTGTTGATAAATTTAATACATATTTTCCATGAGCTTTCATCTTTTGCAGCTCAAAAACTTGTCAACTATCATGAGCTGGAAAATTGGTGAAGCATCCCGACAAGTGCATTTGTAGACCATCTTGAATATCTCATTTGATGTATTTTAATTATTCATTCAATTATGTTTCCAATTTTCATCATGAAAATAAAATCATTTTTCAAACCTGAAGGCAATTGAAACGGAATCTATGGTACACAAGTCAATATGTGTTCCTTAATTAATACTGTACAGGGTGGCGCAAAAAAAAAAAGAAACCCATTTTCAAATAAGTTCATTTTACAAACTATTAAAGCTAGAAATTTTCTAAAAACACAGTTTTATTTGTTTACTTTTTCTGCATCTACATTGATAATCTGTTAAAAGTTACAATAAAAAATAAACATCCTACAATGAATTAAAAAAAGGTAAATAAAAAGGGCTTACGCGAGCACGAAATATATGAAAAAAAACATAAGATATATAATTCATTTTATATGGATGTAAAAACATTAAATTCTACCATTTTTTGTAACAAATAAGAGGAAATAAAACAAATAATTACCATTTGAATGTTGCTTTTTGAAGGTAAAATTGATATCTTTATAAAATCATCTCGCCGTTAATTTTTATCTCCTATTTGAAACCCTCAAAATGCAGCTTTCAAAAGAACAGAGTTTTTATTGTGACAATTTTTTAAACACTAAGTTTTACACAGGTTCAACCTCATTTTCAACAACTCTTTCCGGAAAGATTTCCACCAACTGTAAAACCACATTGACAAATGTTAATAAGTTTAAAACTGAAGAAACCACTTTAAATTTGAACAAAAAGTGATCATGTCACAGGATAAAAGAATGAGCATCAATCTTTTTCTTGAACAGTTTATTGAGAATACAAAAATATCAATCAGAAAGTAAGGATTAGATGTCATTTAAGAGACGTTCACAGAATTATTGAACAAGATTTGAGATATCATCCTCTGAAAAGCATGTAAGGCTCGAACTCTTAGAACTGATTTATCGCACTGTCTAAATTTTGCAAAATGGTTTCTGCAAATAAATGCACATTTTGTAGAAGATATCGTGATTGATGATGAAGATGTATATACATGAATGAAAGAGTAAATAACAATAACATTAATTGAATGTTAAATTCTAGGATTTAATTTTTACTACTACCATATGGAAATAAATTATTCCTATAAGGAATTTTTTATGTATTTCGTGCTCGCGCAAGCCCTTTTTATTTACCTTATTTTAATTCGCTACAGGATGTTTAATTTTGGTCGTAACTCTTAACAGATTATCGAAATAGATGCAAAAAAAGTGAACGAATAAAACTGTGTTTTAGAAAATTTCCAGATTTGATAGTTTGTAAAATAAAATAGTTTGAAAATGGGTTTCCTTTTTCTTCGCTACCCTATACAATGAAAAGTCTAGCCTTCTATTACAAGAATAGAAGTATAACAAACCAGGCCGTGTATACTAGGTAAGCCAAGCTCTGACATTAAAAAAGTGAACCGTTTGATGAAACTAATTAGTTTTGACTGATACGAATTTACAAAATTAATTCATGTTGCATGGATGAGTGATAACAATTGTTGTGTAGTATGCGTACACAATTAACCTTTTTGCTTATTGGAGTCAGTAAATGTTGGTATGATTTGACACTCTCTTTCTTGAATTAATTCATTTTGAATGCCCGAATAATTCTCTTTGTCTTGGAAAGGTCCAAGAAAAAGAGAATATAATATCACGTATCTGGTTTCAAATTGTTTACCTTATTTTACCTCACTTCACTCAAGCAGTCTATCAGTTTACTGTACTAGAGCTCAGGGGTTCGATTCACAATCAGTCTAATGTTTTATGCATCTTTAAGATATTTCTTGATAGTTATACCCTCATATTTTCATTGTGTGTCTCTAATTCCTATAGCATATATATTTTACTAGCAAGATAAAATATAAATAAATTAACTAAATAAATAATATCTCTACTAAATTAAATGAAACAAATCCAATTGTCAGGGAAGCTAAATGTATTGCTAATAACATTATTGGTTTGATCACTTAAGACCTAAACTGAAATCTATATAAGCTTAGGGAATCATAACAGTTTTGAATTGTATGAATTAACAAAATATAAGATTGTTTCTGATGGATTTATTCTTTTGGAAAACTAATGAATACATTTGTAAAGATTAACTATGATTATTCAATCCATTATGTATACCAAAATAATAGTAAAGACAGAATTTTTTCAAAATGTCAGTGAATATATAAAATATTCCTATTAAAATATTTTTAAATCTTCTTAATTCGCTGAAAAAAAATTATAAAATTCATCTCAATTTATTATTAAATGCTTATCTTTAAATTGTTTAATGTAATCTTAACTTGCTCCTTTCTCTTCAATACTTCCCCATTGGCATTGGCTAACTTATCCTCTTATCGAATCGAAGCAGTAGCTTGGAGTTCCTCTAAAAGGAGGGTGACATGATTTCACTCATCCTCAATGACATGTGACAATACTAGGATGTACAGCAAACTACTATCGAGACTGGAGATAGACCCCATCGTAATCGAATTATTTATTATATGAAATATCTACAATTGCGTGATTTAATTTCAGTTTAAACAAGGAGATGAACTTCTGATATAAAGATTGATCCATAGAGGACTCTCCAAAGATATGAAGAATGAAGATCTTCTGTTGAAACTAATTTACTAACGTTCTTCCCTGCTTATTTACACATCTTTCCTGACATTAATTAACAATTTATCAAGTCCTTAGTCATTTCAATTACTCAGTTATATGGTATAGTGTATATTGTTTACTATGTATAAATAACCATTAACGACATGAATGTCTTTATGTAAAACATAATTCATAATAAAGCTAACGAAAATATACACTAATAACAAATCAGTTACTGATAGCGTTATGAGACACCTGTTCCTAAACTTTGTTAATTCGTGTCAGTAAGAGTGGATGAACTAATATTTATGTGATTTATCATTTATCATTTTATCATTTCAGTATTATTTCAAAAAATCAATTTTTATTTTATAATTGCTTCAATCAGATGATGCATCTAAATTTGTCAGTATTCAATTATTTGATAAGGTCATTTTGAAATCAATCTTTTCTCTATTTCCATGTATGTCTATTTTCTCGCTGTTTCTACCTATCTCAAGAAAATATATTTTATGTGAGATTCAACCGGTTGGAAAATTTCGATCACAAACACTGGAAATTTATTTCTTTTATAACTATATTTTATTTAACAATAGTGTGGTAAAAGGTGAAATTATTTCTAGTTCACAATATAGAACATATGGCTGTTATGTAGTAGCATTATATAAATGAGATAGACGCCCTGAACAACTTAAGTTTAATTTAATAGGAAGAAATAATTAGATGAATTTTTCATACGTCAATCTGATCTTTAGAAATTACTTATCGATTTTTTTTTTCGAACCAATTTTCCGAGTACTGTGAGTGTCCGAGCACTTCTATGTTTCCCTGATGGTATATAACACAAATGAAATCAAACCTAACCGTATGTATAATTGATGGTCTCAATATATGAGAGATGACGTCATTTGATGTTAACACTTATTTATTTGTCAGTGCAAATATATCATATTTTAATGGCAGTTTGGTATCAAATTCTTCTGTATATATCTGCGTTTGTTTATTTTTTCTTTATAAGCGTTTGTGGAAGTAAAAAGACAAAGTTGAAAGAAAACAGAACAGATAAACAAAGTTAAAAGACTTAAAATGGACTCCATTCAACTTACACTAGCGTATTCATTCGTAAAATTATAAAAAATGTATTTATAAACTGTCAGTACATGATGTAGAATTATATCAATAAATGAACTTCATTTTGATAATACTCGAATGAGGTCAAGTCATCAATTTTATCAAACACCAATCTGATATTTAAATTTTTTTGATTGACTTTTGTTCAAACACATTTTTCGAGTACTGAGTACTGTTAGTGTACGAGCACTGCAATGTTTCCTGATGGTATATTAATATACTATAAAACTATACTATAAACCTGACTGAATGTATATATATGAGGTAACGTCTTTTATTATTCTATGATCGTACACTGATTTTATTATCACAACAACTCAATATTTTTTACTGAAATTAATTCACAAAATTTGCATTAGTATATTATATCTTTTGATTTTACTACTAGAAAATTGGAGCCTATTTGAAGAATAATTTTATAAGCATAACAAGAAATAGAAACATATTTGAACCTCTCCTCTTTTTTAATTGAATTTTTTTCACTATTTGCTATTTTGTATAAAAAATATAGCAACTTACCTATATATTGAAACTCTCACACTATAATTTAATCAGGTTCTTTCTCACCACTGGTCATAAATAACAATTAACTACACGAATAACATATAAGAATATTCACAAGAAACAGCTCTCTGAATCATAAAAATATATTGTATAATATTCAACATACAAGTATACAACTTTCACTAATAATATATATGTCATGAACACTCTAATATTTCGATTAGTGAAGTTTCTTTTAGGAGTTTGTACAGTTCCGTAATTAATTCTAACTGTATTATTGGAACGCCAGCTCTACTTATAGTAAAGTGTACCATCATAAACGGAAATGTAGATGTGGTTAAGCAGCATATATGTAGTCACAGTAATCCAAAATCAATTAACTCATGCATTATAACCTTTTCTCGCAATATAATTTCCACCCTATTTTCTTTTTCTACTCTTATGATTTTAGGAAATGTTCCATCGAAATCTCACAAGTCTCGTTGCTTTGGTTCAAATTGTCTCCATTCACTTTTCTTACCAGATTAATTTGTTACTCAGAATAAATGAATTATATTTACCTGTGACATTAACCAAGTAAAAGGTTTGATGAAACTAATTAGTTTTGACTGATAGGAATTTACAAAATCGCTTCATGTTACACGGATGAGTGATAGCAATTGTTGTGTACACAATTAACCTTTTTGTTTATTGGAGTCAGTCAATATTTGTATGATTTGACACTTTCTTCCTTGTATGAAATTATTATCGCTGCTATGTCTTTATCCTAAAAAGGTACATATTGGACCACTATAATATCATGTATCTGGTTGCAAATCGTTCACCTTATTTTACCTCACTTCACTCATGCAGTCTATCAGTTTACTGTACTAGAGGTCAGGGGTTCGATTCCCAATGCGGCAATTGTTTTCTTCATTTTTTAGACATAGTGTTTCATGATAGACATACTCTCAATATTTTCTCCTTTTTTGTCTCTAATTCCTATAGTATGATTATTTTACTAGTAAGATATTTCATATATTTCCTGTTGATATTTGTTCAAAATGTTAATCTGTAATTTGAATTATCAATATTCTCTAACTTACATTATTATCTTTTAATTTCCACGAGCTATAATTATAAGTTTGATAGCTTTGTGTACTGTTTGAAATATATAAATAATTAATCAATTGAAATAATTATAATAAACATATATGAATATTGTACATGGATTCACAATTTTTCCAGATATCTTCTTCCAGTCCTATCGGGAAGAACCGGCAGCATTCGGACACTTTTTGGGACAAATGAATAAATCGTACAGAACAGTAATCTTTTCTATTAGATCTACTCTGTACAAATACTAACTCAGTTTAAAACAGTAATCTTTGCTATTAGATCTACTCTGCATAAATACTAACTCAGTACAGAACATTAATCTATGCTATTAGATCTACTCTACACAAATACTAACTCAGTACAGTACAGTAATCTTTGCTATTAGATCTACTCTGCACAAATACTAACTCAGTACAGAACAGTAATCTTTGCTATTAGATCTACTCTGCACAATTACTAACAATCATTAGGAATCGAACACCTTACCTCTATTTAGTACAGTAATTTGTTTGTAATTTGTTCTCAAATTTAAATCATTTAAATTTAAATCATTTAAATTTAAATCATTCTTAATGATGGTGAAAATTAATAACATGAACAATAACAGTAATCAATAGGGAATTAATACAATATTTTTTATTATAGTTAAAACATAATATAGCAAGTATTTTCTAGTACTTCATTTATTCGTGTTTGAACACGACCAAAAATAATATCTGAAACTTTCATAGATTCAAATTAAGTGGACAATCGGTTATTGTCAAAAAATACTCGAACACTGAAACAAAATACTAAAATCATACATTCCCACTTTATTTGTCTATATATTGTATATTTAATCGAAACTTTGTGATGACCTTCTGTAAAATAATAATAATAGGGTATATCTGTAATTTAAAATTAATTGTTATCTCAATTGAAGTGTGTAACAGAAATCATTATATATTGAATTTTAATGGGTAACTGATTCATTTTAGACATCAGAGATCAACAAAATTATTTTCAAAATTGAAAGATGAAGTTGAATTAGAGTAGATAATGAACATATGAAAAATACTAAGTGCATTTTTTTTGCATAGATACGATCTTCACGTTTGCTGTTACAAAAAATATAATTAAAAGAGACGAATTATTGATATTTCTTATATCTAACAAACTAACGCTACCTAGTTACATATTGTACCGATGAAGAAAATTTCGAATCCACTTTTTACATTATAATGGATATCATAGTTTCTAATACTGAAGATTAATTTAGAAGAGCTAAATTTATCTACATATTTAAAATTAAACTGAACACGAGTAATAAGAAACAGGAATTTTAAAAACTCCGGTAGATATTCAAATATCCCTATTTCGAATAAATAAAATGAATGAATCCTTATTTCTAATAATCATAATGAATCACATCAAATATTAATAACAAAATAGATTTGCAAAAATTCAAATATTTAATTCGAATTTACAACACTGACCAAAATTCTACGAAATCACATCTCCTTTTAATATCAATATTAGCAACAATCCGATTGCTATATAACTTCTCCAATGAAAAACTAATACTATATCTCTAATTTGCCATTAATATGAAAATTATGTAGACAAATTTGATTAACTCTATATCGTAAATATACCCTATGGGAATTGTCGATCGAGGAACATCTTCAGAGTTTCCATACTATCATGAGCTGTAGCGCACACTTCCTTTTCCAAGATGGACCATACACAGAAGTTCAGGTTCGGCGATGTAGGATGCCACAATTCCTTCCTCCAAAACAGAGGAAAGTAACGCTCACACCAATCCTGAGTTTTGTTCGCTGTAAAAGGCCTGTCCATTAAGTGCTTCTTCATCTCAACTTGTCCTGGAGTCAAAATATCCTCGATATTCGATTTGGCGTTAACTTTAGCGCCTCGATGACGAAAATGAGAGGAGATCTCCAACTCTCAGAGATGGCAGCCCAAACCATCAAAGAGGCAGGCTTTTGGCGACTGAAAACAGTCTTTACGGATGGAGGGATACTGTCAGCACTTTATGCCAAAATTCTGTCGTTCTGGGAGTTAAAATTGGCCTCCACAGTGAACATTTTCTCAACCGAAAAGACAATCTCACCAGCCTGCGTGCCATCTTTCATTGCATTCAGAAGAATCTTTGGTCTGTCCAGCCTCTTCTGTTTCTGCAATTGCGTGAGGCTGTGAGCTAGTGCATGTTGGTTTTTTTAAAGGGGGACATCATGAGGTCTTCTCACACTTTTTTCGTCGATATCCATACTCTTAGACATCTTTCTCATGCTTCACTTTGGGTTCCTCCTTATCCGCTCCCTAATGGCTTTGATTTTGATTGGAGTGCGTGCAGTGCGAGGTCGTCCACACCTGGGTCAATCACCTGTTGTCTCCAGTTCTTGTTAGCGTTTAACAGCATCCCTAACAGTCGATTTCGATGCTTTTAACAGCTTAACAATCTCTGGGTTTGTCTTCCCCGCGCAGTGTAGCTGATTAATAGCCTCACGTTGACTCATTTTTACAAAAGACAATTTAAATTTATCAAAATTTAGACATGGAACATTAAAGTGTATGATAATAGGAAGAGAATGAGATATAAATGGATAAATTTAGTAACAAAATAACATTGGGGACCTTCTCCGCAGCCAGTATATTTACCTCTGACATTAAGAAATCATTGGGCATGCGGAAACCAATTAGTTTAGCCTGATAGGAATTTACAAAATTATTTCATATTGTAATAAAGAGTTTCCTGAGTTTTCAACTCTATTTAATGAGTTACCAATCCTAGATGTAGGTTTTCGTAAATAACTCTATCTTAGAAAAGTCCATAATGAAACCTAAATAATGATTATAATATCATGTACCTGGTTGCAAATCGTTTACCTTATTTTACCTCACTTTACTCATGCAGTCTATCAGTTTACTGTACTAGAGGTCAGGGGTTCGATTCCTAATGAGGCAATTTTTGTTTGTGTGTTTTTAGAAAAATTATTTCTTGACAGTCACATACCTATATACTTCGTCTTAACTATATTTTATAATTTCCTCCATTTATAATTTATAAACTTTGCGAATAGTTATTATCAAGGCAACCATAGGCCTAACTTCGTACTGCGAATTCACTGCGCTTCTCATGACAGAATATTTGCAATATTTACAATTGCGTGATTTATTGTCAGTTCAAACAAGGAGATGAACTTCTGATGTAAAGATTGGTCCATAGAGTACTCTCCAAAAATATTGCAAGATAATTTACTGATGTTCTTCACTGCTAATTCACAAATTTTTCCTGAGACTAATTAACAAATTAGTTAATTACTATCTATAAATAACCATTAACGACGTGAATGTCTTCATTAAGAAAAACATCATTCATAATAGTGCTAACGAAAATAGACACTATTAACAAATCAGTTACTGATAACGTTAGGAGAGACCCATTCTTGAAATTTGTTAATTCGTGTCAGTGAACGTAGATAAACTAATATTTCTGTTATTCGTAGTAAAAAGAAAATGTTTAATAATGTCAAAGTGAAGTCTGAGAAAATTTCATTTATGATATTTTTCACTTCTTACTTATTTCGTATTTATGAAAATATACTATTGAAAGATTTGATAATACCATTTCAGCATTAGTTGATAAAATGTAGGGCTATATCAATTTTTATTTTTTTCATTACTTAAAGTATAGATCATGCATATACTAGATTTGTTTGTATTCAATTGATTGATGAAGTCCTTTTTAAATCAAAATTTTCTGTATTTTTATGTTTGTCTAGTTTTTCGTTGTTTCTCTCGATCTCAAGAAAATATATTTTTTGTGATTTTCAACAGCTTGAAAAATTTCGATTACGCACGCCAAAATCATACATATTTTATAATTATATTTATACTTGTGTTTAACAATAATGTGGTAATAGGAGAAATTATTTATTCATAACGATAAGGAACTCGTGGCTCTTATGTAGAATTTTAAAAATGACATCTTAAGTTTAATTCAATAATATGTGATCTTCGAGATGTCAGAATCAGAAGAGGTAACATCATGAATTTTTCATACGTTAATCTGATCTTTAGAAATGACTTATCGATTTTTTTCCGAACTCATTTTCCGAGTACTGTGAGTGTCCGAGCATTTCTACATATTCCTGATGGTATAGTACACATCTATAAAAAACCTAACCGTATGTATAATTGAAGGTCTCAATATATGAGAGATGACGTCATTTGATGTTCACACTTAATTATTTGTCAGTGCGAATATATCATATTTTAATGGCAGTTTGGTATCAAATTATTCTGTATTTCTGTGTTTGTTTATTTTTCGAAATTAAAAAGACATTGTTCAAAGAGAATAGAACAGAAAAACAAAGCTAGAATGATAGAATTATAGAATAAAATGGTATATTTTATATAATTATATTGATGAATGGTATATTAAACATCTCGGCTCCATTTTGATAATACGCGAAGGAGGTGAATTAATCATTTTCTTATACACTAATCTGATCTTTAAAATTTTTTGATCGAATGTAATCAAGTTTGAACGGACATTTCGTCCACGGACATTTCGTCCACGGACATTTCATCCACGGACATTTTTTCCTCGAAATGCATTATGTTATTATATATTTATTATGTTGATATATTTTATACTATTTATATATATTCTGCAACATAAAAGTAGAAAACATTCTTTGTTGATTATAATTAGAAATTTATGATCTTTGCCTAAATTCTTATTTCAAGCTTTCTATCCTGTTGGCAGAAAACAGTAAAATAATGAAAATGAATACTTTTTTTAAGTATTCAGCTAAAATTACACTCGAGTTTTATAGAATCTATAATAAATACCAGAGATGTTTCGATGTCATTTCAGTAGTACATAAATATAGAAAACGGGAATTGGAGATATAATTAGTGGTGTTTTTTTCACGGTAACTACAATAATCATCAATAGTAGTATTCAGATTAGGTAATTAGATGCAATATTGGATTTGAAATCAGTTTTTTTATAGCAGGATATTTTTACAGTGACAACCTAAATTACATACATTCATGTATATAATATACTACTAAAAAATGATATTAAAAATTAGCTAGATATTGGTACTTTTTAGTGTTACGTTTAATTATTTAAACGTAAAGACGTCCGTGATATTGGACTGTTTCATATTTTTGGACTAATACATATAAGATAAAAATTGTTATTTACCTCTATTTGAATAACTTTAAATCTTACGTATCACCACATATATTCTTGTTATTGTTATTTTTATTTTTAATTTTTTTTTTAATTTTAAATTATTTTAAATACTCATAACACATTAATTAATGCAAAATATTAAACGATGTAATTAATAACTTAAAGATACAGTCAACCCGTGTAGCATATTTAATTTTGTAACTGTAATCGATAGATAAACATTTATTATGTGTACATATATATACTGCTTAAGTCACTATTATATTATTGTATATTAATTATTCTAGGCTAATACTGAAATAGTGAAAAATAATATGAAATATATTCCATAAACACTTTTAAATACATATTAAAGCAATATGTGGACGAATTGTCCGTGGCGAAATGTCCGTGGACGAAAAGCCCGTGGACAAGATGTCCTAGACCCATAATCAAGATGTATAATTTACCCTCGTAATTTTTACACTAACACTAGTTAAATTATAATATTAATTATTTCCATAAATATTATTTGTAGTATTGTAGGTAGTTTTTATAAAGCTGACCGTAGCTAGGCCTTCCGTCGTACTTCGAATTCACTGCTCTTCTCAAGACAGATTATTTGCAATATTTATAATTGCGTGATTTAATGTCAGTTCAAACAAGGAGATGAACTTCTGATGTAAAGATTGGTCCATAGAGGACTCTCCAAAGATATAAAAGAAGATAGCCAACTTTCAAATAGAAATTAAAAGTGACATTTTATTTTGATGTATTACTTGTTTCAACTGAAAGTAATTTACAAACTAATTTTTTATTATTTAATCTGAAATTTGAGCATATAGAAATTAATCAGCTGAATTCAGATATTAGAACTTGTGAAAAGATTATATTAGTCGTACCTAACAATAAATATATGCTAAAACTAGTTTGCATGAAAAGATTCATATTTACACTTACATCACATACATAGCACATTATTTATTTCCAAAAAACACACAAAAATCTAGGTAGGATAAGTTCTGATTTAAAGAACTGTTTTACATTTTCAATTATAAAGTTTGAGATAAATATTAAATAATAAAAATTATTTAGCTTATAATGACTAATATCTTAAATAAAAACTAAAATGAGAGATGAATTACTTATATAAATGAATATTATATATCGATAACTTGGACCTGATCCCACCAACAACATGAATTTTTGTATATTTTATAATAATTTTCCCCTCGGTAATTTTATCCCCGATCCCATCACATTCTGTGGTCTAACACTAATATCAGCTTTGCTATCTCACAAAATGAAATGTACAGTAGAACTCCTGTACAGTGAACCACCCGTATGGTAGAACACTGTATAACAAACTCAACTCTATATGAACACATTTAGTTTAGTCTGTCACAAATGACTCCAAGTTGTCTTTGACCATTTATATCGTATATTAGTTGTATTTCACAAAAAAAAGAAGTTCTACCAGTGAAACTCTTCTGTAATGAACTCATGTGTAGTGAACCATCCTGATTTCTTTGAGTTCTCATAAATGGGAAACCCTGCATAATGAAATTATTTGAAAGAGAGAAAAATATTTCGTATGGTCTGCCCTGGAAATAAAAACAGTTTTCTATTCGTCTTTTATATACTCTATATAGTGAAATAAACTCTGTATAGTGAACTAGTTAAAGTTCACTATACAGGGTGGTGCAAAAAAAAGGAAACCCAATTTCAAATTTGTTTATTTTACAAACTATCAAAGATAGAAATTTTCTAAAAACTCAGTTTTATTCGTTTACTTTTTCTGCATCTATCTTGATAATCTGTTAAGAGTTACGATAAAAATTGAACATCCTGCAGCGAATTAAAAATAGGTACCTAAAAATGGCTTGCGCGAGCAAGAAATACGCAAAAAAAATTCATAATGAATAATTTATTTCCATATGGTATGTATGTAGTAGTAAAAAATTAATCCCTGAATTTTTTCATTCAATTAACGTTTTGGTTATTGACTCTTTCATTCATGGAAATACATCTTCATCACCAATCACGATATCTTCTACAAAAAGTGCATTTTTTTGCAGAAACTATTTGGCAAAATTAAGGCGGTGCGGTAAATCAGTTCTAAGAGTTCAAGCCTTACATGCTTCTTCAAAGGATAATACTTCACATCGTGTTTAACATTATAGTGAAATGTGTCTAAAATGATATCTAGTTCTTTCATGCTGTTCATGAAAAAGATTAAAGTTTTCATGTGTTCATTCTTTTCTCCTGCGACATGATCAATTTATGTTCAAATTTAAAGTGGTTTCTTCAGGTTTGAACTTATTACCATTTGTCAATGTAGTTTTACAGTTGGTGGAAATCTTTCCAGAAAGTAATGTTCAGAATTTTGTTGCAATGTACATATAAATATCTAAACGAAATTGTTTCTGACGAATATCATTTCCACATTTGGTAGACAAAATTAAAGATTTATATAGCATTTACAATCTAAGTAAATAAGCATCACCCGCATCACCCCATTTCTTATTGTGAATAGGTACCACATATTTTGTGTATGTCCATCTGATCTGTTACTACCAAGAATTTATCATAAACAAAAATAGAATCGGGTATTATAACATCTATTTTGACTTCTCTTATTTTTTTCACCACCGTTTGACAGTTTTAGAGTTTTGTGATGGTGGATTAGTTGATGACATTTTTACCACAGAATTTTTCTTCTAGCATGTCAGGAAAACCACGAGGCTTAATCACCATTTGTTTAGATTCTGATTTATTGCAATCTTTTGAAAAACGATTATATTCTATTATTCTTTACAATTTCACTCTCGGGAATTCACTTCAAGCTACAATGGCTGCACTCTCATCTAAGAAAGTCAAACATTTCGTTCACAGAACAGTTTCTGAATATGGGTGGTGAAGGAGCACTTCAGCTTTGAATGAGATCGTCAAAGCTATTCTTCCTTTTCTGTTATTTTGTTAAATACTAGAAATGTATTATCATAAATACTTGAAATAAATAAATGTAATAAATAGGAAATTAAAAAGAAATACTTGCATTGACTTATTTAATACTATAATTAACTTGTTATTTACCATTAAAATATATCATTAGATGATTTTTCTTGTTTGAAATAAAAATAATTTTATAATTCCATTTTCTTACTAATTAATTTTTTTCCCATTTTTTTTTTGCCAGAAATGACGAGAAGAAAATGTGATGACTGCATAAATATAACTAAGTAATAAGTAACTAAGATACCTACTACATTGTATTATTTAATTGATAATATTTAATGAAATAACAGGATGGGAAGGATAGCTTCGACAATATCAGTCGAAGCTTAAGTCCACCTTTGCCATATGGGTAAAATGTATCCATTCATTACAAGTGTGGGTAACATGTGAAAAATATTATATATGAAAAATGTAAAATATTTTCTCATCACATGTGTGACAATAATTATACCCATTGAGTGTATCTTTGATTCACTTAGACCCAAAATCAATGAAAATATACCCAAACCAGAGTATAGGCTTACCATTTTCGTGCTACCATTTCAAAACTTCAAAAAACATCACCCTATACACTAATACACAGTGTGTCTCTGTCTGTTGGTTGGTTGGTTGGTTGCAAGAAAAATGTCACGCTTTAACATTTAATGTATCAAAAATTAATTATATATATTTTTCAGACACAATTTTTCTGACACAAATTTTTCTGACACAATTTTTTCTGACACAAATTTTTCTGACACAATTTTTTCTGAGGAACTTTTTCTGACTCTATTTTTTTGACACAATTTTTTTTAACAAACCTATAATGTTTTATACATAAATTTCTTCACATACATTTTTTCTACATAAATATTTCCTTATGCATAATTTATGTACCTACATTTTTAAATATTTTTTTAGATATATATTTCTTTAATTTGTATTATTTTACATTTTACTATTGATAACCCATTAATTTTAGAGGAAAATACACCAGTATAACATAGTGTTGACGATACGAGTGATGGCAACTGATTAATTAGGTGTTACTGTTACCATATCATCAACAACAAAAAGAGATACCGATCACTGCCTCTTCCATTACTTTGTACCTAATTATATCTTTACTTCAGCCATATATAACTTTGATTGTGATAGAGAGTTAAAGTTCCCAAAAAGTATGTTTATTATAAATTTTACTGCAGTATCAATTTCTAATTGAAAAAAATATCCGGAATTTCACAGAAAAAAATCTTACATGGTTTTTCTATAAATTTATAAGGATGCACATCACACTACTATCCAGACTGGAGATTCACAGAGCATCACCTGGTGCGATTATATGAAATTGCAGAGGCTACAAGGATTGCAAAAACACATTGAAATAAACTTAAAACACATGATTATTGGCATATTTAAATTTTTCACATTACTAAAAGCTGATATAGTTGGATGTAGTTGGTTTGATTGTTGAGAGTGTGTTCCTTTTTTAATAGAATTACTTTTAATCGTTAACTTCTATCCCAACATTTTATTTATAGTATTCCCATCAATATACTTTTCAACCAGTTTTCTCGTTATATGGTAATTAATAATCATACATTATAATTATAAAGTATAGTTGAAACTTGGTTTATATAAATAGTTTCATTTTTAGTTTTCTGACTAGAAAAAGACTATTTGGTTTATGAATTTTCTCATAAACCAATCTTATTTCTAGAAATTTGTAAGTGGCCTTTGTTTAGACCCGTTTTCCGAATACTCTTTTGTTTTTTGTTTACTTATATGAAATTGAAACTGTCAGAATGGTAAGATAAGTAAAACAAAGTCGTTTACAATGAGATTTTTGTTCAATGTTTTGTTCAGGCTGCGCTACAACAGTTTGTTAAATCTTACACAAACCAAACTTTAATTATGAATGTATTATCTTTTCCATTTGCAATTTGAAACATTGCCAACTGTTATTATCAAGCTAACCATAAGCCACATCTTAAGGTGAATTAACTGCATTTCTCAAGACAGATTATCTGCAATGTTAATAATTGCGTGATTCAATGTCAGTTCAAAGAAGGAGATGAACTTCTGATGTAAAGATTGGTCCATAGAGGACTCTCCAAAGATATAAAGAGAAATACAGATTTATAGTGAAAGATATTTTGCTTATTTTTTCTCGGGTTACTTTCATATTTTACCTGACACTAATTTACAAATAATGCCTTATGACTCTTCATTTTCTCAGATAATATTATACAGTTTGATAATCGTCACTCCTTTTAAACAACAATTAACTGTATGAATATTTAATTGAAAATCATCATTCATAATAAAACTAACGAAAATAAACACCGCTAACAAATTAGTTACTGATAGCGTTATGGGAGATCAATTTTTCACTCTTGTTATTTCGTGTCAGTGAAAATACATAAACTGATATTAATGCTATTCGTATTGGAAATGTTTATTAATGTCAATGTAAATACAGTTTGAGAAACTCCATTTCTGTTGATCTTCAACTCGTAACTAATTTACATAATATTTATCAAAATTTACTATTGAAAGGAGCAGCAGAATTTTTCTAATACTGCAAAGTTTCGAAAAGTAATTTGGAACAAATTCATAATTTCAATTAAACCTTGCATCTTAATTTGTCAGTATTCAATTGTTTGTTAAAGTTCTTTTGGTTACAATAATTTCCTTAGTTACAAACTAAAGAAAAGACCTGTTTTTCAACCACTTTCAAAATGTCGAACTGAAACACTGAAATTATACTTCTTCTTCTTCTGCATCAGTGTATATACAGATGAATTATTTCTTCATTAAAAAATGGAACTCATTGTTCTTATGTATTTAGGATTTTATAAATAAGTTATACACCTTGAATATCTTAACTTTAAATAATATGTGACGTTCGAGATATCAGAATCGGAATAGGCAACATCGGGATTATTTGTAAAATTAATTATAATTCATAAAATTGATTATACACCAATATATCTGATCATTATAGATTTCTGATGCCTTTCCGGAATAATATTTCATTGGAGTCATGACAGTAATCTTGCAAATAAACAATTTGTCGATTTTATCTTCATATTTCATTTCATATTTCGTCATTAAATACTTTTTATTTAAAATAAATACAGGTTACCTTATTTATAATATATAAATATTCGTTGATCTGTTTGTTTATTGCAGTCAGTCAATGTGATCTTATATTCTTTGTCACATTTCAATTCCTCATATCTTGTGGACTATCATTAGTTATTAGATGAAACTGGTACCAACCACAGTCATTTCAATGTATCAATGCTATCGTGAAGATTAAATGCTGTAGTGTAATTTATTGTGAGTAGAATAAAAGAAAAGGAATAAGTAGGGGGCACTTAAGAGAAAGAGTGGATTTATAAAAATCAATAAATATTATATTTAAGAGATAAAGAAAACAAATTCCTAATGATTCCTCATTAGGAATCGAACCCCTGACCTCTAGTACAGTAAACTGATAGACTGCATGAGTGAAGTGAGGTAAAATAAGGTAAACAATTTGCAACCTGATACAAGATGTTAAAGTGAACCGCAGTTCCATGTTACAGAGTATGTCAGTTAAAGCCAATTAATTGGCTTAGATTTCAAATGGTCAAAACTCAGATATGTCTAATTGGCTTAAAATTTTGAATTAATTCCTATGTTCCCTCGTTAATTTTGGCTTGAAATCTTCAAAAAATGAGCCAAATTGGCTAGGATCAGAATCTGTGTGAAATTTTGGCCCAAAAATTGGCTTACATTTTTCCAGCCTCTGAAACATGGAACCAATGTGGACCTTTCAAAGATAAATATATGAATATCAACGTCATTACTGACAGGCAACTGTAGGAAGAGAGTGTTAAATATTACCAATATTGACTGAATTCAATAAACAAACCATTGTTATCACTCGTCCTTATATTATGGATTAACTTTGTAAACTCGTTTCAGTCGAAACTAATTATTTTCCTCAAGCTTTCAATTTTCTTAATATCAAAATTAAATGTACACCATTTCTTCTCAATAGCCAACTAATCTGGTATTACTCTTTGAAAGAGTCTCTGGACACGATGTGAACCAAAGTAACGAGACTTTTTTATTCTCAAAATAGAAATCTGTGAATGAGAATATATTATTATAATCAATCAAAAAAATTAGTCACTATGAATATGACTGACAATTACACATAAACTCTGCGATCAATTTTCATCTAAAATTAAAGAGGTAGTTCAAATGTTCACATGAAGAGATAAAGATGTGAAGATTGGTTAGTTATTAGCAGGGCTGGGACAATATGACCTAAAAACAATAGATCCCAAAAATATTATAGACGGAGTAAATTAAAGAGTATTGAATGGTTCTACACCAGCGGTATATAGTATTCGATACCATTTCATTTAGTTTCGTCTATGATATTTTTGGGATCTATAGTTTTTAGGTCATATTGTCCCAGCCATGGTTATTAGTTTTAACTGCCTATAATTAACAAAATACATATTTAATCATATACATTACCTCTCCAGGTGATTATTGTACAGTTTAATACTTGTCACTCTTTATGAATAACGATTAACTGTATTGATAACAATAAATTGTAAATAGATATAGTAAACCATTTCATCGGAATCAACAAAAACCAAGAAAAATCGATTGCTAACTAATTGGGGCAATGTTCAATATTTTATTCAGATTTAGGTACAGATATTCCTGATTCCAGGTGAATCATGGGACAGTTTATTTAGCTATTATATTGTTGCAGTTATAGTCGAATTGCAAGTTAGAATTGTCCCACAATTAGTTGGTCCATATAATATCAGTGAAATGACCACTAGCTTCACCGATGCAATGTCAAGAACATTTGGAAAATGAAACTCATTGCACTTGAATCTTAGCCTACCATCGGAATTTTGTATTTATCTTTTTAAACCTTTAGGCCAACAGAATACGTTTTATAACTCATCAAACTCTACCTCATCTATTTATTCACAATGCTAAATAACTATATTGATAATTTCACACACAAATGTAATGAGGCTGTGCTATTTCAATTTTGTAAATTTTTACACAAACACAACTTATATAATAATTTAAATTTTTAATATATAATATTTAACAAATTGTGAATAGTTAGTAACAAGATTACAAATGGCCTATCATGGTAGTGCGAATTCACTGCTCTTCTCAAGACAGATTATCTGCAATGTTAATAATTGCGTGATTTAATGTCAAACAAGGAGATGAACTTCTGATGTAAAGATTGGTCCATAGAGGACTCTCCAAAAAGACATATTGTCATTACCATGAGGTCACAAGAGAGATATATTTTCCTTTTCTGAGTTACTTGTTTTAACTGACGCTAATTAACAAAATGTTTTTCTGTATTTTTAATCGGAATTTTAAGAATAAGGATATATTCATAGAAAAATTGTTAGAATTCGGATATAATAGTAATAGTAAATAATAACATCTTTGAATTGCTTATGCATAAAATTCATTAAATATATATTTAGATAAGTTTGAATGGATATAGAGGTACAAAAAATATATCTATATCCCATATATTGCACGACAGAATTGCTCAAAAAAAACATGATATATGTATGTTTAGGTCTGAATTATTGGACAGTTTTACACTTTCCATATAATAATATAGTCTTCTGTTTATTTCCTATTGATTTTGATATCTTTGGAGACTTTAAACAGGCTCTGCAATGTCAGATTCATTATATCATACACAAACATTATTTGATTATTCGTATTTTTTTTTTCAATATTTATAATTTGTATCACATGGCTGATAGATATTATCAAAATGGCGGATATGGCGATAGGCCTACCTTCGTACTGCCAATTTGCTACACTTCTCAAGACATGTTATCTGTAAATTTTATATTTGCGTGATTATTGTCAGTACAAACGAGGAAATGAACTTCTGATTACAAAAATGGTCCAAACAAGACATTACACAAATAAACAATTTGCATAATATACTAGAAAAACCAACACATGAATTTGATCAGGTGAATATTTCATAGTTTGATGTGAACTGTATGGAAATAACATTGAATGGTACTCATATCATACAACTCTATGAATAACAATAATAATATTTTGTATAATATTGTGCGCAGCTTTCCATTATAAAATATGCCGTGACTCTTCGATATTACTATAAGTGAATTTTCTTTTAAGAGTATATGCAGTTCCGTAATAAATTCCCACGATATTATTGGAACGCAACATCCCCCCCCCTCCATATAGCAAAGTGTACCTTCTTACACGGATGGGCACTTTTTGTTGCAAATTGTTTGTCAATGAAAATTTTCGTATTTCACAACTTCTTAAAAAAAATCCAAGATCACTTACTGAAATATGCCTTCTTTCTATTTTGCAACAGTGTATTTATAGGCAACATTATTAATAAATTTCGTATATAAAATGGTAAGTCTTGATGAAGGTAAATATTACTCAAGAATAGCTCAACATCATTTTTGATAATATGGGTCTTGTTTTGAACTTTCTCCGGACAGATTTACCGAAATATTAATAATTTAATGTCAGTTCAAACAAGGAACTTCTGATGTAAAGATTGGTCCATAGAGGACTCTCCAAAAATATTTAATGTAAGAATGATTGGAGGCTGCTTTGATGTCCCACGTCTACGTTTCTCTCTGCTGACTGACTAGTTTTAACTGACACTACTTTACAAAATAGAGCTTTTGTCATATCAATTCATATTGTATAGTTTGATACTCGTCACTCTTTATAAGTAATAATTACCAATATGAATGATAATAAATTCTATAGATAACATTAAACTGCGTGATTTACTGTTTACTGTATTAATAACAATTAATCTTATAAATGACAATTAACTTCTTATGTTAATAAAATCAGACAAATTACGCTCTTATTTTCGATGGGTAACTGAAGAGCAGAGTTCAATATTTTCTTCAGATTTAGGTACAACAAATAACCAGGGTGAATAGTTTTAGCATGCAGATTCTGGAAGTAGTGTTTTTCGCAAAACTAATTTGTTTAATCGGCAATTTATAGTGACACAGTTACGGTTCAAGTTTTAAAATTCTAGCACAGCATGTATTTAGAATGTATGTTGCTCAGCTAGAAAATGACGATAGTTACCGTTAAATTGGTTCAATTTTTCCTCATGTTAATGCAGAATTAGAGATAAGGAATAAATCACGCTGTTGAATTTAGTGTTAGTTTTCCATCAGATTAGATTGATTGACTTTTGTTCAAACACATTTTTCGAGTACTGATTAGTTTTTGTGTACGAGCAGAGCAACGTTTTCCTTAAGATATATTACACTATACTATAAACCTCAGTGACATTCAAAAATTAATAATTGAATACATTAAAGATAACGTCACATAATATTTTATTGTCCAACAATGATTTACTTTTCACTTAGACTCAATCTTGTTTTACTGAAGCTAATTTCAGCTGCTGAATTATATCTGTTGATTTATTAGAAAAAAAATTAAGAGCCTATTTGATGCATAATTATTAAAAAAAACAGTAACTAGAACTACAACCTTCTTCTCGTATAATTGAATCAAAATTTGAATTTTTTATAAATAAATGATATAAAATTCCATTTATTGGTACTTTCACACAATAATGTAATCAGTCTGCACTTTTTCAGTTTTTGTATTTTTTTTTACACAAACACAATTTAATACTACAATTTATTTTCAATGTTATCCATTTTTATATTACATTTCGGATAGGTATTATCAAACTGACCAGATGCCTACCGTTGTAATGCGATTTCACTGCTCTTCTCAAGACGGGTTATCTGCAATGTTAATAATTGCGTGATTTAATGTCAGTTCAAACAAGGAGATGAACTTCTGATGTAAAGATTGGTCCATAGAGGACTCTCCAAAGATATGAAGGTTAGTATATCATGAAACTGGATATTTTACCTATGTCCTTCCCTGCCAATTACACATTTTAACTGACATTAACTAAACAGATATATCATTAATCATTTCCATTATTCAGGTAAATTTAATACAGTTTGATAGTCTTTACTCTAACAATATAAATTAACGGCATGAATGTCTCGATGAAAAACATCATTCATAATAGAGCTTTCGAAAATATACACTATTAACAAATTAGTTACTGATAGCGTTTAAGATAGATGAATTCTATAATTTCGTTAATTCGTGTCAGTGAAAGTAGATTAAATGCAATAATGTGATTCGTGTTGAAAATGTATCCAAATATAATTGTACATTCTGATAGAACATAATTTGTGATGATTTTCACTTATCACTTGTTCAGTATTTATGAAAATTTTCTATTGAAATATTTGGTAATAATATTTCAGTATTAGTTCAAAATTTAATAAATGGCAATAATTTACGAATTGTAGCATTTTTGAGAATTTGAGAGTAGGGAATTATTCAATGAAAAAAAAATCATTCTCAGTAAAAAACTACAATTGAATTTGGCAATTAATTGTAGGAAAAATTGAACAAATATGCTTACTTCAAATTTATTTCGCAACAAATTTACATAAACCACATCGAGATCTATGTGGGATATATACTGAATTATTAAACTTTTCCACATTTCCGATCATACAACAAAAATATGTATATAATTATTGTTATCATTCAGATTATTACATGTGTTGGTATAATAAATGAACGCTGAAATTAAAATGAATTATAAAAAAATTTCTAACTAACCGAAAATTTAGACTTTTTCAATAACTTGAAACCGATCATATACAGTATTTTTATTAAGAATCTGTTTTAGTTTATAATTATATATTATGAATTTAATGGTATACATAATTTTCAGTCAAATATGGTTATTTTATCTTTTAACGAATAAAAGATATTGTCAGGTTTAATAATACTTAAAGTTTTTTGCTTAATAGACTAGCAACAGACTGAATTGGGGAAGAGAGCGACCATTATTAGATCTACTCTGCACAAATACTAACTCAGTACAGTACAGTAATCTTTTCTATTAGATCTACTCTGCACAAATACTAACTCAGTACAGAACAGTAATCTTTTCTATTAGATCTACTCTGCACAAATACTAACTCAGTACAGAACAGTAATCTTTGCTATTAGATCTACTCTGCACAAATACTAACTCAGTACAGAACAGTATTCTTTGCTATCAGATTTACTCTGCACAAATACTAACTCAGTACAGAACAGTATTCTTTGCTATCAGATCTACTCTGCACAAATACTAACTCAGTACAGAACAGTATTCTTTGCTATCAGATCTACTCTGCACAAATACTAACTCAGTACAGAACAGTAATCTTTGCTATTAGATCTACTCTGCACAAATACTAACTCAGTACAGAACAGTATTGAACAGTATTTCCTTGTTTGAACTGACATTAAATTATTAATATTTCGGTAAATCTGTCCGGAGAAAGTTCAAAACAAGACCCATATTATCAAAAATGATGTTCAGCTATTCTTGAGTAATATTTACCTTCATCAAGACTTACCATTTTATATACGAAATTTATTAATAATGTTGCCTATAATTCAGATAAATAAAAAATTAAACTGTGATAGAAAACTAATTTCAACTATACTTTATCAATTTAATATAAGATTATTAATTAATATATCCAAAAAATTATGCAGAGGAGATTACTTTACTTCAAATACTTTGGTAAATAAATTTAACGATTAGGAGTAATTCCATTAAAAAGATGAACAATCTCAACCATCTAACTAACTACACCTCACTATGTGCAGCTTTTTCTTTTACGTGTAAATTAGCTCTATGTGAATCTCCAGTCTGGATAGTAGTGTGATGTGCATCCTAGTAAATATATAGAAAAACTTGCAAGATTTTTGTCTATGAAATTATGAATATTCTTCTCAATCAGTTTACTTTACTATAGGTCAGAGGTTCTATTTCTAATGAGGCAATTATTTTCTTTATTTAATAGAAATTTTAAATATTAATTTTACTCGTAAGATATATCAAAATATCATTTACTAAGTTGAACGACTGGGTGATATTTACTCAAAATATCGATCTCCATCAGTTATCTTTTATCATCAGTTATCCACAAATTAGAATTATACGTATTGAAACTTAGTCCACAGTGTGAAATATGTATGTATAATCTGTTGAACACTTTATTACATCAATAGACAAACATCTTGCAAAATTTGTTATATTTTTTTAAATTATAACAGGCTATTTTTTATTATAAATCATCCTCTCTTCCTGAAACAATTACATTATACAACATTCATGTATGAAATGTTACACTAAAATGACAGTGCAGTAGTTCAAACAAGGAGATGAATATGTATTAATTGAAAGAATTCCGAATGCACTCAGAAAAAATCTGATACACCCAAATGTTTCAAGTTTGCTATTTCTACTCACTATTTTATACAGGCTACACTACATCACATTCGTTAAATCTTACAAGAACCAAACTTTAATAATGAATTTATAATTTTTTCTATTTAAAATTTCGAAATTTTACAAATGGTTATTACCAAGCAGACCATAGGCTCCATCGTAATGCGATTTCACTGCTCTTCTCAAGACAGATTATTTGCGTTGTTAATAATTGCGTGATTCAATGTCAGTTCAAACAAGGAGATGAACTTCTGATGTAAAGATTGGTCCATAGAGGACTCTCCAAAAATGTAAAGGAAAATATAAAAAAAAAATCGAATGTTATTTTACCCATTTCTTCCCGGGTTATTTACATATTTTACCTGACACTAATTTACAAAATATGTCTTTTGTCTCTTCATTCACTCAGATAAATATTATACAGTTTGATACTCGTAACTATTCATACATTAACTGTATGAATATCTTGTTGAAGACATCATTCATAATAAAACTAACAAAAATAAATACCACTAACAAATTAGTTACTGATAGCGTTATGAGAGATCAATTTTTTACTCTTGTTATTTCGTGTCAGTCAAAATACATAAACTGTTATTATTGTGATTCGTATTGAATCTCCTTGTTCGAACTGACATTAAATCACGCAATTATTAACATTGCAAATAATCTGTCTTGAGAAACGTAGTGAATTCGCATTACAATGGGACATATGGTCAGATTGATAATAACTATCTACAATGTTATAGAAATAAAAATTAATAACAATGAAAACTTATGTTGAAGTTGTGTTTGTTTAAAAAATACAAAACTGAAAAAGTGTACACTGATTACATTACTGTCTGAAAGTATCAATACAGGGAATTTTGTGTCATTTATTTATCAAAATTTCAAATTGTGATTAAATTATACATGAAGAAGGAAGAGAGCATAAAATAATTTTCTAGTTCTAGTTAATGTTTTTATTTAATTATATATATCAAATAGGCTCTTCATTTTTTTCTAATAACATCAACAGATATAATTCAGAAGCTGAAATTAGCTTCAGTATGATAAGATTGAGTCGCAGTGAAAAGTAAATCATTGTGGGACAATAAAATATTATGTGACGTTATCTTTTATTATTCTTGTTTAAACGTCAGTGAGGTTTACAGTATACACATTAATATACCTT
The DNA here is from genome assembly GCA_947561585.1 of Caprella mutica. NCBI lineage: Eukaryota > Metazoa > Arthropoda > Malacostraca > Amphipoda > Caprellidae > Caprella > Caprella mutica. Next base: position 64,734 of record CANNZV010002033.1, on the reverse strand, counting down.
AAGGGTAACGTTGCTCTGTTTGTACACTAACAGTATTAAGTACTCGAAAAATGTGTTTGAACCAAAGTCAATTAACTTCTCTGATGGAGAACTAACACAATTTTCATTGGCGTAATATATTCAATATCTCTAATTATGCATTAATATGAGAGTATTTTCATCAATTGGTTGGTATCTATCGTCATTTGCTGACTGTGCAACATACATTCCAAATGTATGCTGTGCCAGAGTTTTATAACTTGAACCGTAATCGGGTCACTAATTGGTCGATTAAACAAATTAGTTTAAACACTACTTCCAGAATCTGCATGCTAAAATTATACACCTCGTAATGTAGTGTACTTAAATATGAAGAAATCCTTAGTTACCCATCTAAAAAATATAAGTAATTTGTCAGTTTTTATTGATACCGTAATACCGATGAGATGGTTACGGTGTTTAATAGCTATTAATTGTTTTTAATACAGTTAAATGTTATTATAAAGAGTGACGAGTAATAAACTGTACAATATTCACCTGAGTAGTTAATTTACTTGATAAAAGAATATTTTTGTAAATTATTGGCAGGTAAAAATTATATATATTCAGAAAGAAATGTAAGTGTTAGTCCTAATTTTTACACTTCGCGGTTAAATATTTTTGGAAAGTCCTTTATGGACCAATCTTTACATCAGAAGTTCATCTCCTTGTTTGAACTGATTTTAAATCACGCAATTATTTACTGAATAATTTGATTGGGAAGTGCGATGAATTCACGTTAAGCATGATAATAACTTCTTAATGTATAAAAAATTTAAAAGGAAAAAATTATAAATTCACAATAAAAGTTGTGTTAGTGTGAGATATTACAGAACTGATGTAGCTCAGCCAGTATATAATAATAAGTAGAAATATTATTGTAATCGATTTCGCTTTACTTATCTAACCATTCAGGGAAACGCCATATTGTATTTTAACACTTACAGTATTCGGAAAATGAATATGGACAAAGGTCACTAATAAATTTATAATTATCTGCTTGGTTTATGATATACTTTTTGTTTTTGTTTTGAACTGAATTATCTCTTTTTAGTCATAAAACTAAACAAAACAAACTATTGATAGAAGACCCGTTTCGACTATAATACATTATAATAATATATTATTATCAAGTAATATATATCGAGAAAACTCGTTGAATATTATGAAGTGGAAAATACTTTACTTCAAATGCTTGGATGATAAAAGTTACTGATTTGACGCAATTCAATTCGTAAGGAACACTCTCTACCATCGCACCAACTACACCTCACTATGTCAGTTTTTTCATTAAAAAAGAAAATACTAATTTTCATCTGTTTATTCATATGTGTTTTTGCAATCCTTGTAACCTCTGCAACTTCATATAATCGCACCAAGTGATGCTCTAGCTGTGAATTTCCAGTCTGGATAGTAGTGTGATGTACATCCTAATTAATACATAGAAAACCTTTTATAATTTTTCCACAACATTCTGGATATTTTTTTTCTAATAACTATGGTTACTGCATAAGTATTATAATAAATACAATTTTTGGGAAAATAACTCTATATCAGAACCAAAGGTTCGTAAAATAAATTTAGGCACAGAGTAAAGGGCCGTACTCAAGTAGGTTTTTTTTAAGTCATCCCACCAGACTTTCTGCTAAGCTCCTCCTATTTTTTACACGAGAATATAAGAAAAAACGATATAATTATTATTTTTTAGTTGGTATCCATGATACCTGAGTATCCCTACGTGTAAAGAAAACCTTTCGTGTGAACGGCCTTTTAGGGAAGAATATGTTTCTATAAGTCCATAGAGACAGTTATGAATATTTTACACATTTCATACTGAATACAAAGCTACCAAACTGAAAATTCAAACAAGTGAAAATTAAAAAAATTATTATTGTATAATAGAAAATATTGAAAATTTTAAACACACATTAATATTTTGAGTAATACACACTGTAAGTTTATAAATATCTTGTAAGAAAAATAAATATAATATAAGAATTAAACACACAAATAAGAAACAATGGGATGTTAGACAATCAAGAAATAATATAACTAATGTGAAAGAAAACAATTGCCTCAATAGGAATCGAACCCCTGACCTCTAGTACAGTAAACTGATAGACTGCATGAGTGAAGTGAGGTAAAATAGGTAAACGGTTTGATACATTATAATATTGTGGGTCCATATGGACCTTTCCAAGATAGAGATAAGCTCTTCGCAGAGATTAAAGACACTTTCAAAAAGAGAGTGCTAATTCATACCAATATTGACTGACTTCATTAAACAAGCTGTTTAATTGTGTACACAACCATTGTTATCACTCATACGTGTAACATGAAGTAATTTTGTAAATTCGTATCAGTCAAAACTAATTAGTTTCATCAAACCTTTTACTTTGTTAATGTCAGAGTTGAACATACTTCATTTATTCAGATTAACCAATTAATTTGGTGTAAAAAATAGGGTCTGGATATAATTTGTGATGAAGCAACGATAATTGTGAGCATTTGATAGACTTTTTCTTATAATATAAATCCCTGATTTAGAATATGTTAATACAATAAATTAAAAATCAAACATACAATGATACATATCTAGTTTGAAATTTGAAAAAGTAATGAAAGATTAAATTATTGAAATAGACATGAATGATGTTGCCCCTGTTCCGAGTTCGTCGAATCTCTTGCAGGCGGCTGCAAATATCTTTGTATATTAAAAATATTTTAAAATAGTATTTTGTATACTAATTAATATGATACGTATCCAACTTTCAGAAATGGCAATTATTGCTTTTAATAAATATGGTTTGGAAATTTTCAACTTAAACAGAAAATAGGAGGCCTGTGGAATATTATCAGTTTTGACTGAAAGTAAATTACGAAATAAATGATTGGTTCATAAGTTCTAATGGATTTGCACCATGGGGATATTAATGAATTCATTTCTAAAGATTATTAAAAATGTTCATCTAATCCATTACGTAAACATATATCAATGAAATAAAATATTCATAATAGAATATTTTTCAAATCGTCTATAACATTTAAATTTATTGTATTAAATACAAAGCAAATATGTGTCATATGAAAATATATTGTTGAAAGCTAAGGAATTTTATAGGATCAGCTCCAAGTTATCGGACAATTGCACATTTTCAATCCTATAAATAATATTTCATTATGATAGTTCATCTTTTATTTTAGTTTATATTTATGATATACCAATATATATATATTTCATTTATTAAAAGCTAATTATAATTCATTATATATATTTATGTATTATGATCGAAAATGTTGGACAACCCAATAATTCGGAACTTAACATACACAGATTGTGATGTTTTTAGGCCATATAACAATATAAGTATATTTGTGGTCTATTTCCATTCGAACTAATATTCATAAGAATAAATATAATGCCTTTGATATATGACCAATCCCAAAATACTTCTTGACTAATAACAATTTCCGATTTCTAATGATTTTTTTGTGAATAATTCATTATTCTCAAATTTCAAATTAAAAACAACTAAAATTCATTTGTAAATTAGTGTCAGTTAGAACAAGTAACTCAGTGAAGTAAGATACCACTTTCACGTTGATTGGTTACTGGTTATTATTTTTTTTTCTTATGAGTCCTCTATGGACCAATCTTTACATCAGAAGTTCATCTCCTTGTTTGAACTGACTTTAAATCACGCAATTATTAATATTGTAAATAATCTGTCTTGAGAAACACAGTGATTTCGCAGTGAGGCGGTAGGCCTACGGTCAGCTTGATAATCAAAATTTGTAATATTTTATAAGTCATAAATGGTGGAAACTATAAATTGATAGTTAAGTTTTGAATTGAAATATGACCAAGAATATTAGTTCACATTGACTGACTGCAATAAATAAACTGATCTGAGAACACTGTCGTAACTCCAAAAAAAAACACTCTTCCTGAATGGAATATATTACTTATAATGTACGATAGCTATGTACATATCAGCTTTACCTAGAACAAAATCTTATCCTAAATATTTTTGGAGAGTCCTCTATGGACCAATCTTTACATCTTTATAACCTTGTTTATGTGCGATTGTATGGCTGTGTTTTTATTTTCACCATTTTTTTGCTCGTGTACTTTTTTGTATACTAATTTTAGTCCATTATTGTATGATGTATGTGGGTATTCGTGCCGTGTATGCAATTGTGGTAACCTTCGTATATGTGCACATTTCTGTATGTGTATACGTGGTATTTATTATTCTTTTTGTGTTTTCATGTGGTGATGCATTGGTTGCTTCATGTTTTGTTCAATATGTGATAACTCATTTTGATTTTTGGAGATATTGTGTCTGTAATTATCATACATGTTGCCTTGTTTATGTGTGGTCATCGTGTGCGGACAGAGCGATGCACTTGCCTTATCTCTTTTCAACGCAGTAAACATTGATGAAATTCATGATAACAATTATATGAATTGGATCCTGAAATTAACCACTTTAACGAGTTGTATCCTGATGTTAATGATAGTATCTCATGCAAAATACTACGATTATGACCAATTGAATTCCAATGTAGATAAGAATCAATGTGACCTTAGTGTATTTCATATAAAGGACGGACAATAAACGTTTTCAAGACGTCCACATGTTATAAGGGTACTAATTGTTATGAAGATCATAAATCAGTGATCCTTAAGGAGATCATAAATCAGAAATGAAATGATATAAATCAATCTTTTCTTACTGTGGACATTTCTAGTTATAGTGATCCAGTAAAGAAAAATCTTATTTCTACTACAGTAAAATTCCTCTATAGTGAACTTCTACAAGTTCACTATATAGAGTTTACTGTAATATAGAGGATTTAAGATATGAATAGAAAACTTTTTTTTCATGGCAGACTATCAAAAATATTTTCTTTCATTTTTAATTAAATTCATTATACGAATATTTTCATCTATCAGAAATTCACGTGACTTCATTATGGAAGAGTTGCAGCGGTAATGCTCCCATTTCATGAAATATAATTCACTGTATAGAGATTCATAAAAGACCTACGAATATTCGTGGCAGACTAAACTAAATATGTTCACTATAGTGGTAAGTACAGAAGTCTACTATACATGATGATTCACTATACAGGAGTTCACTATTTAGGAGTTCACTATATATATATAGGAGTTCCACTGAAGATAGATTTTGAAAAAAAAATTCTACCAAGATTTTAATCTTTCTTTATCAATTTAGAATGTGGAAACGCGAAATTTAATGCACATTTACTTAATGCATGAGATTAATTACCAATGTTATATTGTGTTTTTCTTTCAGACACTAGTATTCTGGTATTTGTTTCTAATTATTATTGTAATATTCAGATTTCGTTAATCTTATATTTATTTTGTACCGTTTTATACCTACCAGTGTATTGATAACTGAATGAAATTGGATAAAATGTAGAAAAATATAACGTTATTTTCTTTAATTTAATTAAGTATATATTTGGAATTGTAGCCGTTTTTGTTAATTTGATAAAAAATGGGCCTGTTATTCCTTCAATTTTTATTTTAACCCTTTATTCATTTTGTTATGATTACTTCTTGGGTTTGAGAATTGACACTAGGCTTTCAAATTTTAATGGGAATAGATTTATGTGAAATTATCCCTTCAGAACCAATTGTTTATTCTTTATTTCCATAATTCAGTAACTAATCTAATTAATGTCTATCAATTACACAGGAAATGAAAGCGGTTAATGACCGGTTCAATTTTATTATAGGCACAAATATAAAAATACACAGTTTGGCAAATATGGACTTATTGCGGATAATCGAAAAAGGGTAAAATGTAGAGCGCTATTTAGTTGTTAGCACTACCAAGTCTAGAGCCAATCTAACAGAGGACCAAAAACTAAGACAAGAAAGCATCAGTTTTAGGCTTATTTTCAAATCGACTACAAATATCTCATTATATACCTAGGTCATATATTCAATAATAATCCTACGGATACAGTAAGAATGTCGTACGATGGTATTTTAACGGACTTTTAGGGTAGGGTTAAAAGAGAGGATGTAAGCAATTAACATCATTCGATACTTTTGAGAAAGAAACAATGTTATTTCAAGAGTTATTGAAATATATAGGTATAGCTATTCTTATTGAAATTATAGTTCATAACTTGAGCCCGGATTTCTATACCCTTTTAATCTAGGCGAAATATGCTCTTAAAAATATGCTTTATAGCCCAAATTTATGCTAAATATGCCGTTATAAATTGACTATTTATACCTTAAATAACGTTTTATATATTCAAAAACATTAAAAACATGCCGTATGAGTCTAATGGTAGACTTAATTACGTATACTTTTCTTTAATTTTGAGGTTGTATAGGTATATATGATATTGAATAATGTTTCCCGTTTCAATTAGAAAATTATCGAAGTACAATTTTTGTAATTATTAAAAATGGAATTGGAAATCAAACCATATTTTGTGCATCGCATTTTTAAATAATTTAGAATTAAATTTAATAATACAGCAACAAATAACCATAAACGATAATTTCTCAGATTCTCAATTCTACTATAGGAGATAGCTAAAGTTTTATTAATATCTAACAAAATATTAGAACAAGAAAATTAAGTCTCTATATAACGATATATGGTAAATAATAAGATTTAATTATTTATTCATCTAGCTAGATATAATAATAGTAGCTATGTTTAAAATATAAATAATTTAGCAATAAACAATTTTAAGTTTTGAAAAGCTTCTTTCTACTTCATTGCAACTGATGTCAACGTGGCGTACTTGAAATACATTGCATTTTGTGTTATATTCCTTTCAATCTGCACCTCTTTCACTCCAGCGATAATGCTTCGTATTTATTCTATGTGTTGCAATCCAGGATTGATTGCTACAATATAGTTGGTATCATGTTGGCATCGTCCTCATTCAAATCTACAAAATTTACACTCTTTTACGCCTATGTTCCGCTGTTTTAAACTGTGATACAGCATTTGATTTCTTGTAGCTACTCAGCTTCACATTGCATGGCTTGCATTTCAAAACAACGTTTTAATTGCATAACACCCAAATTCATCAACTAAATTTCGTATCATGACGTTATCAGACTGCTTAACTTTGGGTATTATTAATTAATGAGTTGTTAAGACTACGAGGACTTGAAACTAAATGACTTGCTAAAATATTACAGCAACAAAAAAAAAAACTGTAAATAGAAAATGGAGCAACAGTAGCAAAAACTTTAATATCTCTTAAATAGAGTTTTGCATGTTGTAGCATAGACAAAAATATCCTTAAATAGAATTTTATATGCTTTGTATGCAAAATAGATTAATGCCTATAAAGCATAGATCATCTATGCTTTTATAGCTTTCTATGCTGTTATTTTGTTAGAGCATAGAAATCCGGGCTCTATTCATAACAATTTCATTCATAAAAATGAGCCTAGCCGCTAGTTAATCAATATATTTAGTATAAAAAGTTATTTTTCCGAATGAAATAATTATTAAACCTTCTAATCAATTTTAAATTGAAATATTATTATTTAGTTAAATTAGCGTAGATAAAATAATATAGGTTTGAGTTTGAATACGTAACTGTTGTTATTGTTTCCCCCTGATTTTAATATATAAGATCAATTTATAGGACGGTTACTACATTGTGAGAAGTAACTGTTGTCTTCACGTGCTCTTATAGGTGTAATATACATCTGAAATAAAATAGCACAGGCCGTAATCCGGCATGACATCGGCAACATTATGTATTAATAAAAAGTTTATAATTCATTAATAAGACGTTCATAAGTTATGCATGAGACATTTACAAGTCATTTCCTAGAACTGGGTCGGTGGGTTGACAAAACGTCGGATTCGTTCTACCACAATAACGTTGCTCAACATCGGCAACCTTATGTATTGCCGGTACCAATAAGTCATTTAAACGTGGTTATAGTGTGCAGGGCCGTGGATATTCGTGAGGTGGGCAAACGTCGGGCCTTTGTTGGCCCAATACACCGTGGCATGACAGCGTTGGCCCAGAGTTTCGTTCTGAATTGGGCCAACGCTGGCCCAACATTTTATTGTTTACTGGGATATTATTTCATATTCAAAAATAATTTAATGAAATACTTCCCTTTAAAATTATTAATGTCTTTATTCAAACTATTTGAAAACATTTAGATATACTTGAAAATGTAAATACGTGTTGTAAATAATAAAACCAATAAATATACCTTAGGTATAAAGAGGTATCAATAAATACAATTTATTTATTGGGAAATATTTTAACAATGATTAGTCATTTCACACTTGCAATAATCTTCGCGTTTTGATACAGTCTCAAATTTTATAACAATTATAATGATAAGTAACTTTGTTCATGGACCCACTTTTCTTTCTGACTAGCTACATGTCCTTTGATACCGATGCAGAAGTCAAATCAGTTTCCTGGACTATTTAAAAAACAAAGAAACATTAAAACATTTCTATTGAACTAAAAGAAGAAATAAATATGTGTCCTTACACTTTAAATATAAGAGTCTACTTGGAATAAAAGCTCTAACTCAAGAGTTCGAGCTCTTATATAAGTATGCAAACGGTGTCCGGAAAACTGCCAGGCGGAAAACTGCCAGGCGGAAAACTACCAGGCGGAAAACTGCCAGGCGGAAAACTGCCGAAGCGAAAAACTGCCAGGCGGAAAACTGCCAGTCACTTACTGAAATTAATGACTTTAGTCAGTAATAACATTTTGACTTATAAAAAAACGACGTTCGCTCTTTGTTGAAATGAGTTATGGGAAAATTCATTTTTATTTAGAATACAAAACAAACTATTGTTTTATTTATTAGAAAAATATATTATTATATGAATATTACTGTAAAAAATCAAATACAGGATTTAAATTAAAAAATAAAACCATTCTTAGAAAATACTAAGAGAAGAGGAAACAATGATATGATTGTTTTAGGGACAGAGTACAATTATTATTCTTTGTTTACACAACGAATCTCTACATTATCATTTCATAACGGGTTTAGTGTCTAATTATTTCATTTTTGTTTATAATTTGATAATTGAACAAGCCTTCAAGCTTAATATTCACGTGTACTAATTATAAAAAAATTCGACCGATATTTGTGAAATATTTAGAATTTGCAACACAATATCTTTGATTGTTAAACTGCTATTACCAAACTATTTCCCTGACAATTTCACTCGATCGAATTGGATTGCATATAAATTAATAATACTTTTACATATTAAATTGAAAAAATGAAAATGTTAATGCTATGTAGAATAAAATTGTAAATGTATAAATATTGAACACACATAAAAGTGATGTAACATACTGTCATACACTTAATTCATAATATACAAGATATCAATTATAAATCTTATAAACATATAAATATTAAATTCCTATATAGATATGTATTACTAGTATATACATGTTTCTAAAATGTACGTGACTTAACAAATAAGTTAAAAATGTTAATTATAATTTATTTGTGTGTACTGAATTTGGTTTACTGTGTGTTTAATAAAGTAGCTTTTTTGAAATACTAATCTATATACTTCGGTTATAACTGTAAAAAATGAATGTTTCCATAATCACTTGAAGAAAGGCTAACGCTGTTTTTTAAGAATTAAAATGTTCTTAGAATGTGTTTATCGAAAGTCAAAAAATACATAAATTGCCCATAAGTGACTGGCAGTTTTCCGCCTGGCAGTTTTCCGCTTCGGCAGTTTTCCGCCTGGCAGTTTTCCGTGTACCATGCAAACATACTTTTTGACCAATCAATGAAAAATTTAAGCCAGAATACTTTAAAAAACTTTGAAAAGATGGTGATTGGTGTCACGTAATCTCTGAACTGTTGTAATGAGAATTGAAAAAAAATGTAATAGTGTTATCCTTCAACAATTAAAAATTTATAGAGATTATGTCGTACATCGAATCTGCCATTTCATACAAACTAATTTTATTTAAATATTTTCTAATATTCATTTATCAAAATTCATATCCTATATTCCACGATGTGTTATCTCTAAGTTCAAATAATGACTTTTCCCAATTTTCTCATAAACTTTATTGTTGTGGCCTCAAAATATGGAAGAAAGGAAAAAAATTAGCTACTTCTCAATGATTTAATGATTTGATAGAATAATCATGTATTATAATTGAATAGAATATTTTTATATTATAATATGATGGAATATTTTTGTATTATTATTTTATAGAATTTTATGAAATAACCACGAATTGTTGTAAGTAAAGTGCACAGTGAAGAATTTAAAAAAACACCAATAGTTGTAAATAAAGTGCACAGTGAAGAGTATGAATATGCTAATATTGAGGGTTAGAACAACCACCAATAGTTGTAAATAAAATTATGAAAGTTAAGTACGACATTGCATTCGTATCTCTAATTCTTAAGACTATTCCCTAAAATGAAATGACGAATTAGAGAGTTGGCTGTTGGCAAAGGAAGTTGTACTTCCTCAAATCACACTCCCCTCGAGTAAGGGGAACAATGGCAGCGTGCTTGACATTGGACAGTCTACCGCAGGAGGAAAGTCTCGCATGGTACTTGTTCAACATTGATGAAAGCTGCAACCAAAACATCATTTAAATAAATAGGCTGTTGAAGGGTGTGTCTGATATAAATTTTGAAATGTACACAATAAATTATATTTTCTTTCAATTTATTTATGAGTCAAAGTATTTCCTGCTCAATGAAACTGATAAGAAATGCGTATTATTGTACTCAGTGAGATAATGAGAGGAGGTATCAAACTAACTTTACTCTTTTACAAAATTTATCATTATAAGATAACCTAATTGTCATTTGACACAGTAGAATATTTTCATTCACCTGAGCGTCATTCTCCAGTTCACCGAACCTACTGTTACTCTCTTCCAAAAAAGCGTTCACATATTTGTTTTTTATCATTATTGAAAAAATCTCATTAAATTTTTCTTCAGCGATAAAAAAATGCATGTGTGAACATATTTTAAGAAGAGCTTTTTCCCGCGGTGTTTAAAATGCAACTGTGAAGCGGGCCTTAACCATCCAATGAACAAGCGAAGAACGAATATTCATAGTAAAAACTTCAATGAGATCAAAATGTTACTGAAGCTGTTATATTTCCAAATAGTTTCCATGGAAGAAGTGTAAGCACTCTGTATTAAAATGTCTAAAAAAAATTCTTTTATTCATTGACTTTTAGTAAGTAAAATCACAGAGTTAGCTCTAAGAATAATCTTCGCGCAATGATAAAAATAATCACCCTCACTCTTTGCTTACCTGTTCTTAAACTATGTCCATCAGTTCAAAAATGTTTTTACCTGTTAATAGTATAATAACAGGCGGAGAATAAGAGTCCATTTTCTACAGTTTTTTCGTCTATTGGCTAACGAATTACAACTATTTGAAAAAGCGGAAACATTTTTGAGGCCCACACTGTATTTGCTTTGTATTTAATACAATAAATATTATAGACGATTTGAAAAATATTCTACAATAATTTTTTTTTCCTTTTTATATGTTTACGTAATGGATTAGATGAACATTTTTTAATAATCTTTAGAAATGAATTCATTAATATCCCCATGGTGCAAATCCATTAGAACTTATGAACCAATCAGTTATTTTGTAATTCACTTTCAGTCAAAAATGATAATATTAAGTTGAAAATGATCAAACAATATTTATTGAAAACAATAATTGCCATTTCTGAAAATTGTATTCGTATCATATTAATTAGTATACAAAATACAATTTTCAAATATTTTTAATATCCGAAGATATTTAGAACCGCCTGCAGGGATACAATTTAAAAAAAAATAGAAAGAGATTCGACAAACCCGAAATAGTTGCAGTAAAGTTACATCATTCATATCTATTTCAATAATTTAATTTTTCATTACTCTTTCAAACTTCAAACTAGATATATGTATCATTGTATGATTCATTTTTTATCATTTCTAACTTATTATAATAACATATTCTCATTCAGTGATTTGCATGTTCACAAGTATTGTTGCTTTATTTAAAATTGTATCCAGATGCTTCTTCATTTACTAGATTGATTGGTTATTCTGAATAAATGATATATGTTCACCTCTGACAATAACCAACTAAAAGGTTTGATGAAATTAATTAGTTTTGACTGATACAAATTTACAAAATTACTTCATGTTACACGGATGAGTGATAACAATTGTTGTGTACAAAATTAAACAGTTTGTTTAATGAAGTCAGTCAATATTGATATGAATTAGCACTCTCTTTCTTAAATGAGACATTTTTAATATTTTGTACTTAATCTTCATCTTGGAAAGGTCCATATTGGACCCACTATAATATCATGTATCTGGTTTTAAATCGTTTATCTTATTTCACCTCACTTCACTCATGCAGTCTATCAGTTTACTGTACTAGAGGTCAGGGGTTCGATTCCTAATGAGACAATTGTTTTCTTTATAATTTGGAGAGGATATTTCTTAATTATTACACTCACTATTCTTTCATCTTTGTGTCCCTAATTCCTATATTTTATTATTTTTTTCGCGCAAGATGTTAACCGTCATAAATTTTGCGTTACTATTTTTATCTTTCAAAGTTTATATATACAGGGTGGCGGAAAAGTAACTTTACACTATTAAATGTTTATTGAACGAAAACCGACTTAACAATCGATATCAAATAAATATGAATTTATAAACAAAATCTCAAAGATTTTTTTGCAGTATGTATATATGGATAAAAGATTTAATTTTTTTTAATGTTGTCCTTCTGATGTTCTTCGTTATTGTTTAAACAAGAGCGCACTCTTCGAACAGTAATTTGCAAAAAAAATTCTAATGTGTCCCTCGTTATTCAGATAATTTCTTCAATTATGTTGAGTTTCAACTTTTTGGGATTTTCAGGCCTACTTTTGTAAGTTTTCAATTTTGAAGATACCCCAAAAGGAAGAAGCCAAGAGGGGTTAAATCAGGAGATCGAGCAGGGCATGAGATTTCACTTCAATGTGGAAGTAAACGACTTGAAAATGCTCTCTAAATATGGCCAAGGTTTTTCTAGCGGGAGCTATTTATCTGCAAAAAATATATCGTGAAAAAAAACTTCTGTCTATTTGTAGTAGATTGTGTGTTCTTGCAATAATTATTTAAAAGTGTAAAGTTACTTTTCCGCCACCCTCTTATTCTAGATCTCATCTGTAGCACAAAGAAAGTGGCTATGTACTCATTCACCGTCGCAGACAGAATAACTAATTCTGTCCCATTACATTACTCCCCCCTCAAGATTTTATGGTTAAAATATAACAATCAGCCAATTGCAAATAATACTCGGCTCCACACAAATACTTTTCATCAATACTCTGTAACACTAATACATAGAAAATACATTTACATCATTTTATACTTCTTTATTCAATCCTTTAAAATATCCAATAAAAATTTATTCTATTTTATTCATTAAAATAAATAATACTATTTGTAAGAACATATTTACAACAACTATTCATATATCAATTATTTTTACACCTAAGTTTTAGTCTAATCTCCTTCTCTTGTAAGGTCGCCATTCAATAGGTCTGCCCATGACATGTGGTAAAACTTCTGCTGGTCCTCTTGATCGTAATGCTCTCACCGTCAAAACATTGGAATTGCTATCATCGATTCCGAACTCTGCTCTTTCTATCACAATAGAATTATTCCGCGAAGAGTTCACAGAGCTGTTATTTTTCTTAATCTCTCGGTACTCCCATATTTGTCGTCGAAAATCACTGCTCCTGCGCCTTCCTTCCATAAGATTCAACCGTGCTTCAGAGAGTATAGATCTCATATTTTCAGTCACTGTAGGCACTGATGAAGTCACTGAACTCTCGTTAATCACTGCCTTTCCAACATATTCTATATTTTCAATACTCACCGACTCATTGAAATATTCTATTTTATCTGCATCATTACATTCTTCTATAACACTTGCATGTATATTTTCCTCAAATATATTATCTAAGTCTGCAATGAACTCAGATACCCTACATATCATCTCTTCCTGATCGTCTAACGTTTTTTCTAACATTTGCCGTATCTTTTCATTTTGTTCGTGAATATACTGGCCAAATAAGATACCCCCATTAATTGGTGTAGACTGCACGTTACAATGAATATAATTGTCACTAACACTTTCGCTACAAGGCAGGTCCTTTAAATCCTTTGATTTGTTAACCTTCATTCGTTTCTTGTTCTTTGTACGTTTTACTTTTGCTTCAAGTTCCTGGTTTTCCTTTTTCTTGTCGTCTTTTTCGCTGTCAGTTGAACTAATTAATCCATAACAAAAACCTCCAACTGCCAGCTGCTCATCTGATGATTCTGAAATACTTTAAACATTTTCAGTAACATGTAAATCATTTATGTATTTCCTCAAATAAAATGGGGGATCACGCCATCATTTTATTTGCTTATGATGAACTTTTATCAAATTTGCTTTATCATCAAACCAATCCTGGTCACGGCACCATAGAAATACGTTGTCATGTAGTGGGATAAAATACTTTGTGCTAGATATCATCGATTGTTGAAGGTTTAGTAACAAGTCGTTCTGAGTGAATGCATATATTGTTTGATAATAGTTAACGTCTGGAGCCGAGCTGTAAATGTACAAAAGAATACTATTTAGTTTCTACGTAAATCACCATTATATAAACAATATCATATCTATTCATATGTTTGAAAACCCACCTATGATTTGCTACACTTTTGATATAGAGGTCACAATATTATCAAGTTATCACATTACTTTTACAACACATTTAACTATTCCCAAATATTAACCTGAAATATACAAAAGACATTTTAGCATGAATTATATCGGTAGAAACAACAAGAAATATCTTGCTTTTCTACCAACTCATCACTGATAACCTACTAGTACCACAACCAATTCAAAACTAAGGTATCACCAGGAATCTTACTCTAGATCTCATCTGTAGCACAAAGAAAGTGGGTATGTACTCATTCACCGTCGCAGACAGAATAACTAATTCTGTCCCATTACAATGCATCTTGTTGATACCTATGTCCTTAACTTTTAAACATTTTATTTTTTGATAGTTATACACTCCATTCTTTTTATATTGTACCCCATACTATTTTTTTTTTTTTTATTTTACTCTCAATATATTAAATTACTGCATTAAGCCATCACGAAGGCATTGCCACTTTGTAAAGACTGTGGTTGGTACCAGTTTCATCTAATAACCAATGATAGTTCAGAAGATATGATGAATAATCTAATTAATTTAACAAAGAATATACATCAAATTTACTGACTGCAATAAACAAACAGACCAACGAATCTGGATTTGATAAATAAGATAACATATTTTTACATAAATAAAACGTAATTGCATAAGAACGAAGAAACAAATTTGTTTAATATTTTCACTATATCTGTATCTATTCAATAAAATCTACATATCGCTTATTTGCGATAACTCTGTCACAACTCCAAAAAATGTTATTCCATCAGGGCATTTTGGTACTTGTTATGTAATGATATATCGTTAGGATATTTAGCCTCTCTATAGCGTTAATTTTTTCAGCTACAATAATGTAATTAGGTTGGAATTATTGTTAATCAGTAATTTGTAGTGGTCAGGGATTCGATTTCTAAAGATGCAAATGTTTCCTGTCACTTTTAGAAATTTTATTTCTTGATTATCACACTCACCACTCTTTCTACCATGTCTCTCTAAATCCTATATTATATTTAGTTTTGTAGCTAGTTATTTTATAAATTAACAGTGTGTGTGTTACTTGAAATATTAAGATGCGTTTGAAATTGTATTTTTTTATACATTATTTATCTTTGAGTTTAATTTCTTAATTATCTGACTAGAAAGAGATAATTAAGTTCATGAATTTTGTTCTAAACCAACCTGATCATTAGAGATATAATAGACATTTGTCATGATATATATTCCGCATACTGTAAGTGTCAGATTAATATATCGTTTCTCTAATAGTGTAATACTTTGCTTGAATTGAATCTGGAGAATGGCAAAATAAGTGAAGCAAAATACTTTGCAATGATATTTTACACGATAATGTGAACCACTAAACAGGCTGCGATATTTCAGTTTTTATAATTCCTACATAAACACAACTTTACCATAAATTTAGAAGTTATTCCATTTATATTTTTGATATATTGCAAATATTTTATAGACTGTACAAAAAATGTTCAAAATATATGAATTTAATCTTGCTTGATCTAGTTTAGTGATCATTTGAATCATTAAATTTTTAAATGATTTAATTTACAAAAAATTATTTAACATTCTTTTAAAGTAGGGATTTTTAAAGAAAATTTTATTTAATTATAGAACTCTATATTTAAATAATTACTAATTAACGACTTTCACAAGATTTAACGTTAAAATTTTAAATAGACTAAATGTTATCTAGGAGTGAAGAGACTAGACTGAGACGCCCAAACATCATGGAACAGAAGCGATCCAGCCGCCATCAGTCACTGCAAAGATAAAGCATTCGGTTACTTATAGGTAGAACTGAAAGACAAAAAGAATTATTTCGAATCATGCTCTAACTAAAGATTATAACTAAAACTTCTTTCACTCTACAGCCAGTTCTCATAAGAAGTTCAGCGACCAAGGAAAAAACAGCGAACTGACCTAAGAGAAAAAATTAGCCACTTAAATAAACGTTGCTTTTATCAAGAATAAATTTTAATATTCACCAATCTTTAATATTCACCAATCTTTAATATTCACCAATCTTTAATATTCACCAATCTTTAATATTCACCAATCTTTAATATTCACCAATCTTTAATATTCACCAATCTTTAATATTCACCAATCTTTAATATTCACCAATCTTTAATATTCACCAATCTTTAATATTCACCAATCTTTAATATTCACCAATCTTTAATATTCACCAATCTTTAATATTCACCAATCTTTAATATTCACCAATCTTTAATATTCACTAATTTCCAATATTTACTAATTTCCAATATTTACTAATTTCCAATATTTACTAATTTTTAATATTTACTAATTTTTAATATTTACTAATTTTTAATATTTACTAATTTTTAATGTAGCAATAGTTTAACTTTCTTTTAAAAGCTGAAAGAATTTAAAGTTATGTAGGTTATTCTTAAATTTGGGATCTAGAGGCTTTAAAATTCATATTCAAAAATTTTACCTAATGGCCCACAAAATTCTGTTGCCCCTACACAACGAACTCACTGTGTTAATGGCCATCATGCTATTATCCAGCTGCCTTAACCTCCATCTAGGCTGCCCAGTGTTGTCCGCTCATCCCCCGGGGGCGTCCTTAGTCCATCATTTCAATTATTAGTGGCTTCCAAAAATGCAATGTCGTGCGTAATTCCAGTGTAGATCGCCGATCTCGGTTCAGCAAAAGTTAGCTGCCGGAAATGCATCAAGTCACCCTAATGTTAGCTGCATCGGAGTGGTAGTAATATCTGTAAAAACCCTGGAGAGACTTCACGACACAAGTAGACACTGGAAAGCACTGAGAGACACTGGAGCAGACTGGTTAATTATTTGTTTTCGTTCTCACAGGTAGATAAAGATGTTCCAACACTGTGAGAACGAAGGTAGAGTGCAATACAAATTTTGTGGGGGCATTCTTTTAAAAATTTATATATAATATCTATTAAATAATTTATTTATTTGTAATATGGAATAAACAGTTTTAAAATCCTAGAAATGCATATTTCTACACATAAACAGCTCATACTGTTTTCAATGCGCTTCTCAAGACAGATTATTTGCAATGTTAATAATTGCGTGATTTAATGTCAGTTCAAACAAGGAGATGAACTTCTGACGTGAAGATTGGTCCATAGAGGACTCTCCAAAGATATAAAAAAGAATTTTATATTACCACTAGTTTGTAAATGATATTTTACTCCACTGATTTACTTGTTTTAACTGACACTAATTTACAAAATGTTATTGTATATTTTTTATTTTAATCTGAAATTTGGGAATTATGAATTATTCATTACAAATACAATTAGAATTCTGGTAATAGTATTAGTAAAAAATGTTGTATCAATCATGAATTAAAAACAATTAAATACATACATATATTAGTTTATGTTAAAATATTCAACAACTAGAATTATTTCATTCATTTATTTCACAATTGATTTGCGTAAAAAACTCTCAAATATATGTAGGGTAAGTTCTGAAATATTGGACTGTTATACATTTCCGAACATAAAGGAAAAATATCTATAATATATATAATTCACAATATTATTTGTTTTTGAACAAACAAACTAAAATAAAAAATAATTATGAAATATTTTTCAGATGGTCAAAAATGTGGAAATGTCATAAATATGATCGAATTTCCTTACTTTCGTCAGTATTCTTTTTATTTTTGGCAAAACTAGTTCTGTATCTAATTCAAAATCACAGCTGTATACTTTATTGAATAATATTATTCATCTATTGGAGAAATAAATATGAAAATTAAATATGCATTTATAATTAAATACCATACATATCCTTTAGTATTGATTTGACACGAATTTGGTTACATTATTTGTTAGCGGGAAAAATGTTATAGACGATTAAGAAAAAATTATATTATGAGTATTTGTTATATATATATGTTTTGCATATGAAATGGATTTGATAAATATATTTAATAAAATCTACATTTAGTTTCATTGATATTCTCTTTAGGTTAATCCATTAATTTATTGAAACTTATAAACAAATCATTAATTTTGTAAATTACTCTCAGTTAAAACTAATAAGATTCCTGAAGCTTTGTTACTTTAGTTTAGGTTTGATGATAACAAACTATGTAAAATATAAGCAAACTATGTAAAATTAAAAAACTAAGCAAACAATATAAAATATATATAAGTAATAAACATATCATTTCTGAACATTGTATTTTGTTTGACTTAGATTACTAGAGAAAATACTATTTTTAATTATATATTTTTTAAACCTTCCTGCAGGTAAAAAGAGATAAAATATATAAATAGAAACCGATTCTATGTACATTGAATAGGTTCAGAAAAGTCTATTTCTTGGTAAAAACTCAGGAAACGAACGTTCTTTTTTGCTTCTTGTCGACTAGTGGTTGCTACGGTACTAGGACAGAATGCCTACGGACAAAATGCCGTACTGACAGAATGGCTACGGACAAAATGCCGTACTGACAGAATGCCTACGTACAAAATGCCGGACTGGCAGAATGCCTACGGACAAAATGCCGTACTGACAGAATGGTGACAAGACAATAAACCCCGTGCAAAAAAAAAAAATAACCCGCGGTCAAAACCCCCCCGTGCAATATACCCCTCGGAAAAAAAAAACCCGTACAATAAACCCCCCGGACAAGAACCCCCAAAGCAAAAAACCTCCGGTGCAAGAAAACCCCGGTCGATATAAATAGCATAATTCATTTTAATTAATTTTAATTAATTTTTTATTAATAAAATTACTATATGCTATAAATATAAAGAGATATAGTGCACCTAGAGATATAGGCTTGCCCCCCCAAAAAAATGTAAACTGTACTTATTTTTACTATAAAATAGGTAATTGGGTATAACTTATTTTGCAAAAAAAATTGTCGTATGTTCGAAGAAAATGTAATAATTATTAGTTCGCATTGAATAATGTTTAATATATTAATAAAAAAACTGACAGAATGCCTACTGACAAAATGCCTACGGACAAAAGGCCTACGGACAAAATGCCTAATGGACAGAATGCCTAACGTACAAAATGCCTAAAGGACAAAATGCCTAACGGACATTATACATAAAGGACGAAATATACGAATAAGGAAAATAGAAATTGTAAAATAGTGACGTAAAAGGATGTTGCAAAGTGAATAAGAGAATTAACTCCATATTTAAATAAATGGGCATAATAGAAAACATTGAAGTGATATCTGTAATAGATTGATTATAGGTAAATAAAGAACATAATACATTATAGTGTAATGCCCTAATGCCATAATTGAACATCAAATAATATTTTTAAAAATTAATGTAAAACATAAGAAAAGAATGTATACTACGTACCAATTACATCTCATAAAGAATACTGTATTTTTTCCATCGGAACTTCTAATACTATAATAATAGAAATTATGAAATTTCAATTTTGAAATTATGAATTTGTTGCAATTACTTTTCAAAAACTTTGCAGTATGAGAAAAATTACGAGTTGAAAATCAATAAAAATAAAGTTTTCTCAAACATTAATATCAATTTATGTATTTTCACTGACACGAATTAACAAGAGTAAAGAATTGATCTCTCATAACGCTATCAGTAACTAATTTGTTAGCGGTGTTTATTTTCGTTAGGTTTATTATAAATGATGATTTCCATCAAGATAGTCATATAGTTAATTTTTATTTATAAGGGGTGACGAATATTAAACTGAATATTATTATCTGAGCCTTTTTTAAATGATTAAGGACATAACTTGTAAATTAGTGTCAGTTAAAATGTTTAATAACCCAAAGAAAATGAAAGATATCCTTCTTCAAACCCTGTACATTTTTTGAAATATTTTTGGAGAGTCCTCTCTGGACCAATCTTAACATCAGAAGTTCATCTCCTTGTTTGAACTGACATTAAATCACACAATTATTAACATTGCAAATAATCTGTCTTCGAAGCGCAGTGAGTTAGGCCTAATGTTATCTTGGCAATAACTATCTGCAATGTTATAAAAATAAAAATGGATAACATTGAAAATCAATATTTATGTTGTGCTTGTGTAAATAAATACAAAATTGAAAAAGCGCAGACTGGTTCCATTATTGTGAGAAAGTAGCAATACATGGAGGGAATTCAGTGTCATTTACTAATCAAAATGTCAAATTGTGTTTAAATTATATTATAAAAAAATTTGTTTGTTGCTCTAGTTAATGTTTTATTTTAATTATGTATCAAATAGGCTCTTTAATTATTTAAGTTTTAGATTCAGTTAAATAAGTTTGTGACGTAGTGAAAAGTGAATAATTATTGTGAGACAATGAAATATCATGTGCGAGTATCTTTAATATATTCAATTATTCATGTTTCAATGTCAGTGAGGTTTATATTATAAATTTACCTAAGGAAGCAGTTCCTCATTAATCGAAAAATGTGTTTGAACAGAAGTCAATCAATCCTCTCTGATGGAAAACTAACACTAATTTCAATGGTGTAATTTATTCAATATCTCTAATTCTGCATTAACATGAAGAAAATTTTCACCAATTTGACGGTATCTATCGTCATTTGCTGAGTGTGCAACATACATTATAAATGTTTGCTGTGCCAAAATTTTAAAACTCGAACCGTAATCGGGTTAGACAAATTAGTATTGCGAAATCACTACTTCCAGAATCTGCATGCTTAAACTATTCACCCCAATAATTTATTGTACCTAAATTTGAAGAAAATATTAACCATGCCCATTAGTTACCCATCGAAAAAACAAGCGTAATTTGTTTGATTTTATTGATACCAATGAGATGTTTACGGTTTTTAACAAATAATAACTGCTATTTATAAGGATTATTAATAGTATTAGAGTGCATGATACTCACCTTAATATGATGTTTGTATGATAAAATATGTATTTTGTAAATTATTGGCAGCTGAAATTTATAAGTGAGCAGAAAGAAAAGTAAGTGTATCTTGGGTGGTTTTCGTAGAAAAACTATATATATTTGAAGAGTCCTCTATGGATTAATAATTACATCTTTATCTCTTTTTGTGAATATCAATGTCATTTCAGTGTAATAGTACTTGCAGAATGCAATGGAAATTACCAGTCTTTTTCACAATGATTTAGAATATTTTTTTCCATATTAATTGTTATTGATTATAATAACCTAATTGTTGATTGACACAAACATAAATTATTATTGATTGAAATTATTTGATTGACACAATTTTTTTCTTACACTAATTTTTTTTGACAAATTTTTTCTGACACATTTTTTCTGATACAAATTTTTTTTCCAACACAAATTTTTTCCGACACAATTTTTTTTCCGACACAAATTTGTTCCTACATAAATTTTTTTGATATAAAATTATAAATTGAAATTAACTTTTCAGATGGGTTTCTGTAAAAATAGTGTACATTGATAGCAGCTACATATATCGTGTGAAAGTATCAATGTGAATAAATTATATATGAAGGAGTAGATGGTTAAAATAAGTTGCAGTATTTTTAATGTTCATAAAACTATGCATTAAATATATTCTATAATTTCTCCTAATAACATCACAGGTACCTAAATTTACACAGTTGTAATTTTGTGAATTATAGTTTCAGTAAAAATGATTTAGTTGCGGAGATAATTGAATCATTGCGGGACCATCGTATTTTAAGTTGCGTTATCTCTATTATATTCATGTCTCCACCAATTATATATTCAGTCAGATTTATGGTATAGATTTATAATATAGTAATGTAACATTATTAAAGATAGTTTTACTCATTTTATGTAAATAAAATTCAAAAACATAATCCATAAAGTGAACACAAAGAAAGAGAAATAGGCATATGCACTACTAGGGTAATTACTCGTTCACCGACATCACTAAGCATCAACAGTGAGAAGTAGAAATATCTGAACTTCAAATTATTAAAATGAAATGCAAGCACTATTATTAAATAAAAATTTCAACTTCATTTAAAAATTGTAAGTGCAAATTAACAACACTGACGAAAATTCAAAGAAATTAGCTCTTCATTTAATATTATTATTTGAATCACTTAGATTTGCAGCACAACTTTTTTGAAGGAAAACTATCACTTATTTTAGTAGCAAAATATATGAATTATCTCAAATTCGGCATCAACATGACAGTATTTGGACCAATATGATTGAATCTATTGTCATTTCCAGGCAGTATATGTACATCATACATTCTAAATGTATTATGTATATTATGCTAGAATTTCGTAACTTGAAGCGTAATCGGGTCACTAATTGGTCGATTAAACAAATTAGTAATGCGAAAACACTACTTCCTAAATCTGCATGTTATAACTATACACCCTTGTAATTAATTGTACCTAACTGCCCCT
This sequence comes from Caprella mutica, assembly GCA_947561585.1. Taxonomy (NCBI): domain Eukaryota; kingdom Metazoa; phylum Arthropoda; class Malacostraca; order Amphipoda; family Caprellidae; genus Caprella; species Caprella mutica. The sequence continues at coordinate 41,554 of CANNZV010002033.1, read as the reverse complement.
TAGTTATCCATCGAAAATATAAATCTGGTTCTTTGATTCCGATGTGATGGTTAATTGCATTGTTTTCAACCCAATTAATTGTTATTACTATAATGAATCATTATTTATAAAGAGTAACTAAATATGATAAAATTTGTATTTTGTTAATTATTGGCAGTTAAAATATATAAAGGAAAGTAAGTATACTAATCTGTTGAGGAATCAGTTGTAGACTATTTTTTTTCGAAGAGTTCTCTTTGGACCAATACATTTGTATTGCATATTTTATTTTGATTGATTATAGTAACATATCATCATAAGTCATTATAAGAAAATAAAATTTTAACAATTTTATAAAAATATATACAAGGCTCGTTGCTTTAGCAGGCGCGTATACAAGGGGGGGGGGCATTTGTGGCAGATGCCCCCTCCTTGGGGTCTGAACTTTTCAAAAATAAATCTACGGATTAATAAAAATATATGGATTAATCCTCCAAATTGAAGAAATTTCAATTATTTGATTATTTTTAATTGCTTTTGACATGCTTGAACACTGTATTCTATCAAAATCGTCATTGTTAAATTGCGAAATTGGAGAAATTAAATTGCTTCAAGTCGTATTATGTATAAGCCTTTTCTATCACCCTATTAATATTAGCATTGTTCTTCAATTTAAAAATGTTTTTGAATTTGAGAAGAAATGCATCGTCCTGTACTCTGTAGTTTGCCAAAACACCTTCTTCTTCAACAGTACGCCGAAAATTCATGCTTTCCCAAGATGAATGGAAGGGTGGCTTCAGAAGAGTTCGTGGTCTATTCAATGAAACTGGTTCTATTCACAAGAAAAAGCTAATGAAAACAAAACCAAAAAACACAAAATGCGATTCAGGAGGTGAAGAGTTTTTTGAAGAAACCAATAGTTTTTCTCTCAGAAAAGCTTTTCAGCAGATTTCATCCAAACCAAAACAACTTGGTTTCCGTTTTTATCATTGAACTTCAGTTCGACCATTAACGAAAACCACATAAATAGCAGTTTTATGAGTGGATTATGCAGCAACCATCCAACATGGCCAATTGAATCGTTTGGACAGAAGAAAAATTAATTTGCCTCCATCAAAAACACATCGAAAAAATGCGAATGAAAATCCTCGAAATATCTGGAAAACAAATGATAGGTATGATGCTAAGGTAATGATCTTCGTTGCAATTATTTATGGAATGGTTCCAATTGTTCAAGCATTCCTTAACGAATATGGCAACTTGTCATCGGTTAATGGTGTTTCAAAACTCTGATTGCTCCAGCAAATTATTTGGCTCAGCCTGCAACTTCTTCACTTTGGTGGATGAAGATCACATTGCACAAATGCAGCTCCAGAATTTTCAATGCAAATTTTCGAGGACGAGTGATTAGCAGAAGTACGGAAATAAAATTCCTGGTCAGCACACAGTTTAAATTTCAACCCTTTGGACTTTCACATCTGGGCTGCTGCACAAACTCGAGTTTATATATAGAAAAAAAACATATTCCAACGAGTCTTCAAAGCTTCGTGTTCAAATGTGTTCAAAGCTTCGCTCAAATATATAACAAGAAGACTCAAGAAAGTATGCAAGAATGATCTCAAGTGTGCTTCGTTCTGTCTTCAGACTGGTGAGGGTCATTTTCAACAACTTGTGTAGGACCTCAGGAAATGTGCCTCATATGAAATAATAGTATAAATGATTAATAATAATAACAATCCTTTCTTTTCCTACAAAGTGATGTATCTCTAATGGTGTTTGACTTATTTCAAGTGCTTCTAATTCGCATCTGATAGAACACAGCGTTTAATATGGTTTTTATGAGTTTTGCTGCAGCCAATGATTGAATATTATGATTAAGTTATTGACTAACAGTCTATTAGACCTAAAATACAGCAAATGGACTATAAAATACATGCACTGTGTTCCATCAGAAACGACATTTTTCAATTACGAATTAGAAGCACTTCCAATGCATTAATTGTCATCATTTTGATGTAAAAGAAAGTATTATTATTAAACATATATTGTCTTATATCATATGAGGCACATCTCCTGAGGCCCTACCAAAGACAGAACGAAGCAATCTTCAAAACATTCTTGCAAAATTTCTCGGGGGTCTCCTGGTAATATATTTCAGCAGAACTTTAAACACTGTGTATAAGAGACACAATGGATCTTTCTTCTTTTTCATATATAAACTCAAGTTTGTGTAGTAGCCAAGTAGTGAAAATCCAAAGGGATGAGATCTTGACTGTGTGCTGGCCAGGGATTTTCCGTTCTTCTGCTAATGAATCGACCTCGAAACTTTTCATTGAGAGACTCTACAGCTGTATTTGTGCAATGTGATGGAGAGCCGTCTTGCATCCACCAAAGTGAAGAATGAGTTGCAAAATGGTGCAGTCTGGGCCAAATAATGTCCAGGAGCAATCTGAGATATAAAACACCGATAACCGATGACCAGTTGCCATCATCGTCAAGGAATGCATGAACGATTTGATCCATTCAATTAATAATGGATGGCAACAAGGATATTACCTTAGCATCATACCTATCATTTATTCCGTTGATATTTCGAGGATTTTCATTAGATTAAGAGCAGTGAATTTGCAATACGATGGGGCATATATAGTCAGCTTGTTGTTAAGTATTCCTAATATTTAAAAATTATAGATGGACGACATTATGAAATTAAATTTAAGTTGTGTCTCTGTACGAAGCTTGTTTGCATTATGTTGTAAAAATATATCATTGTATTTGGATATGGGTTAGTAATTTTAACTTTATTTTAAATTTCAAATTAACAACACTGACTAAAAGTCAAAGAAATTATTTCAACTTATTATTTTATCACTTTCAGCGGCAATTTGCAGAACAAATTTTCTGATGGAAAACTAAAAAAAATTCGGTTGCGGAATATATTCACTATTTCTAATTCGGTATTAATATGAGAGCATTTGGTTGATGAACTCTATCGTCATTTACAGACTGTAGACGTACAGCATACATTCTGCGACAGAATTTTACAATTTGAACCCTAATCGGGTAGCTCATTGGTCGATTATTATCTAAACAAATTAGCATTGCGAAAACACTACTTCTAGAAACAGAATGCTAAAACCATACACTCCAATAACTTATTGTACCTAAATATGAAGAAAGTATTGAACACTGTACCCATTGTTACCCACCTAAAATTTGAACACAATTTTTATTGATTGAACTATTTAATTGTTATTCATACCGTTAACTGTTAGTTATACAGTTAATTGTTATGTATAAAAATAGCGAGGAGTATTTAAAGCGTTTAATATTCCCCTTCGTAGGTTGTTGATTAAAAAAGATTTTTTTGGTAAATTATCGACAGTTGAAATTAGTAAGTGATGATACAGAGAAGTAAGTGTAGCTCCTTCTCTAGAAGTTCAAGTATATTTTTGTAGACTTCTTTATTGACCTGTATATTCACATCTGTATCTCCTTGTTTGAACTACCTGCCATTTAGTGTAACATAGTTTGAAGAGTTCGCATGAAATTTGTTAGTCATTTTACAATTATATATATGAAATATTTTTCATATTTGATCGTTTTTAAAAACGAACACTCATTCACAGAATTGAATTTTAATAAATAAAGTCTCGTTTCTTTGGTAGAGATTGTGTCGAGAAACTATTTCAAAGATTAATTGCAGATTAATTGGTTATTGAGAAAAATTGTGTATATTTACCTCTGATATAAATAAATCATAAAGCTTGAGGAGTGTTATTAGTTTAAACTGATACGAATTTCTAAATTCACTTCTTATTGTAAGAATGAGTTAAAACAATGTTTTGTTTAATGAATTGAATCAATATTTGTATGATTTAACACTCATTTTCTTGAGTCACCCAATACACATGTTCGATGTAGGTTATCGCAACTATCTTTATGTTTGAAAGGTCCATAATGGAACCACTATAATATCACGTGTCTGGTTTTAAATAGTTTAGCTTATTTTACCTCACTTCACTCTTGCAGTCTATCAGTTTACTGTACTAGAGGTCAGGGGTTCGATTCCTAATGAGGCAATTGTTTTCTTTATCTCTTAAATATAATATTTATTTATTTAAACTCCACTCTTTCTCTCTAGTGCCCCTACTTATTCCCTTTCTTTTATTCTACTCACAATAAACTACTCTACAGCATTTAACCTTCACGATAGCATTGCCACTTTGTAATGACAGTGGTTGGTACCAGTTTCATCTAATAACCAAAGATAGACCAGAAGATATGAGGAATTAAAATGTGACAAAGAATATTGAATCACATTGACTGACTGCAATAAACAAACAGATAAACAAATATAGATTTAATATATGTGTTAAGTTGTATTTTTAATAAATACATCGTAATTAGTAATGAAACATTAAAATATTATTATTTTCATTTTATATGTATAATATATAATGTTGAATCTACATATTAAATTTTTTTTAATCTAAACTGCATGAGTTTTAAACATTCCCAATCATATTATTTTATAAACTGTTTTATCTCCATTTTATCAATGGTGTTAAGATCAGGAATTATTCTAAAAGTATTAAAGGGGCAGTCCAGTCAAAATCTAACTATCGCCAAATTGGTCCTAAATCGATTTAGTATATTTATTTATGTAACATTAGAATATTCGTTGATTTTAGAAATATAAATATATAAAAAGTATATTGCAAATTAGTGGCGCCATCTTTGTACTGCTAATCATTGTAGTACGTAAACAAAATGATAACCAGTCCCAGACTTGAATCGGTTATTAACTTATGAAAATGGTGAAAAGAATTTATAAAATTGAAAACTGTCCTTCGAGTCAATTAGATTTAGTTTTGAAAAGAAAACCATCTCTTCATGAATTACCTGTTAATACTGTTGATAGAAAAATTATTTACGTGTTATCAGCTATAAAATGTAAACAAATAGTACAGAGTGGTGGCGCCATCTGTAGGAGGACGCAGGAACTAAATCGAATTTATAAAATATGATATATATCACTTATTATATTTTTTCAATCGTTTAATTCAACAAGAATGCTTTATTCTTACTAAGTGATCTTTCAACACTAATATTATGAAAACAAAAATTGACTGAACTGCCCCTTTAACCATACAATAATTAGAATAGCTTATTTTAACTCCAATTAGAGTTGCAAATCAATCAATGATGATATTTAGTCTTCAGTTACTTTTGGTTTATTTGATAGTGTATCCAGGATACGCTTTATGTATCTGTGTATCAGTGATGTGTTATTTCGTATCGAAACATGTAACTCAAACTATGCAGTTTAGTTTGTTGTTAATGACTCATATCCATTGAAACTATTAGGTTATGGGATATTAACTGCAACTCAATGGGGATTTGAACATTTCCATTGAAGAGCTGACACATTCTGAAAGTAGGAGGTAGAAAGCAAGACAGTAAATTCATACAGTATATAGTTAATCACACAGATTAATGTTATTAATAGTGTTTACTGTCATAACGACTGTAATTGTTATTTATACAATAAATTGTTATTAATACAGTAAATTGTTATTATTAAATAGTGACGAGTATCAAACTATACAATATTCACCTGAGTGATGAATAACAATGACAAAATCTATATTTGGTAAATTAATGTCAGTTAGAAATAGTAAGCCAGCAGCGAGAGAAATTGGCGTTAGCAGTAAAATATTTTTTCAAAACTTTATTTATCTTTGGAGAGTCCTCTCTGGACCAATCTTTACATCAGAAGTTCATCTCCTTGTGTGAACTGACATTAAATCACGCAATTATTAACATTGCAGATAATCTGTCTTGAGAAGAGTAGTAGATTCCCATTATGATGGGACCCATGGTCATCTTGATAATAACTATTCGCAATATTATAATAATTAAATTGGAAAACTTATAAATTTATTGATGATTCGTTTTTATGTACGAATTTACCAAACTGAAATAGAGCAACCTGCTTATACATGAACTTAATTATATAATATAAAAAGAACGTTCGTTTCCATCAATAATTGTGTTGAGTTTTTTACCAAGAAGTAGACTTTTCTGTACCTATTCAATGTACATGGAATCGGTTTCTATTTGTTGCATACAGGCAAGTGTTTGAAAGAATTAAATATAATATTTATTGCTTATGTTCAGTTTATTGCTTATACTTATATACATATTTTACATGGTTTGCATAGTTTTTTTTTATTTTAATTAGCTTTTATACATAGTTTGCTTATATTTTACATAGTTTGTTACCATTATTGATCCAACATTTTATAATTCATTATTGATCCAACATTTTTACTAATACTAATGTACGAATTCTAATTATTTTTGTATGAATAATTCATCATTCTCAAATTGAAAGCGCAGTGAAATTGCATTACGATGGGGCATATGGTCATTGGTCACCTTGATTCTAACTATTAATAATGTTGTAAAAAATATAAACGGATTAACTTCTAAATTTATGGTAAAGTTATGTTTGTGTACGAATTTAAAAAACGGAAATATCGCATCATGTTCAGTGGTTCACAGTATCGTGTTTTCTCTACTTATTTCACCGTTCTACTGTTTCAATTTGAATGAAGTAATATTCTCTCAGAGAAACGATATAGTAATCGGACACTTACAGTATTCAGAATATACAGGGTGCAGAGAAAGTCCCCGATCACATAAAAATGTTAATTCAATGAATTGTGATGAATGAAATAAAACAAAATTTATCACACAATATCTCAATAAACCCATTTAACAGTTCTACCAACTATTTTTCAATATGACAACCGTTGGCGGTGAATACTATCTCGAGTCTACCTCTGAAGCTCTCTACAGCGGCACGGAACGTTTCTTGGGGAATTTTGGTCCATTGTCGCTCGAGGAACTTCTTCATCAGAGTTTTCGTACTAGCATGAGCTGTAGCGCACGCTTCCTTCTCTAAGATGGACCACACACAAATGTCCAGAGGGTTCAGGTCCGGCGATGAAGGAGTATACAATTCCTTCCTCCAAAACACAGGAAAGTGACGCTCACACCAATCCTGAGTTTTGTTCGCTGTAAAAGGCCAGTCCTTGAAGTGCTTCTTCATCTCGACTTGTCCTGAAGTCAAAATATCCTCGATATACTATTTTGCGTTAACTTTAGCGCATCTTTGACGAAAATGAGAGGAGATCTCCAACTCTCAGAGATGGCAGCCCAAACCATCACAGAGGCAGGGTTTTGGCGACGGAAAACAGTTTTTACAGATGGATGGATACTGTCAGCACTTTTGGCCAAAATTCTGTCGTTCTTGTAGTTGAATTTGGCCTCCACAGTGAACTTTTTATCATCCGAAAAAACGATCTCCCCAGCCTCCGTGCCATCTTTCATTCAATTCAAAAGATTCTTTGATCTGTCCTGGCTCTACTGTTTCTGCAAGTCGGTGAGCTGTTGCATGTTGGTCATTTTGAAGGAGAACAACTTGAGGTCTTCCTTGACTATGGTTCTCACACTTTTTTTAGTCGATATCCATACTCTTAGCCATCTTTCTCATGCTTTGCTTGGGGTTCCTCCCTATCCGCTCCCTAATGGCTTTGATTTTGGTTGGAGTGCGTGCAGTGCGAGGTCGTCCACACCTGGGTCAATCACCTGTTGTCTCCAGCTCTTGGTAGCGTTTAACAGCATCCCTAACAGTCGATTTCGGTGCTTTTAACAGCTTAACAATATCTGGGTTTGTCTTCCCCGCGCAGTGTAGCTGAATAATAGCCTCACGTTGACTCATTTTTACAAAAGAAAGTGTAATTTTATCAAAATGTAGACCTGTAACATTAAAGTTTATGATTATAGGAAGAGAATGAGATATAATTGGATAAATTCAGTAAATAAATAACATCTTTAATAAAAAAAATAGAATTTGATTGGGGACTTTCTCCGCACCTTGTCAACAAATATCAATTATATTTCTGAAGATCAGATTGGTTTATGATAAAACTAAAAATCTAAAAGACATTTATCGTGTTTTTCAACCGCTAGAAAAATTTCGTACTTAAAAATTGAAATCTGACTATTTTCTGCACTAGTTTAGTACAGCCTGCAAGTGTATTATTTTGACAGTGCATTTATGAACCGTTAGATTTTATGAAGAAATACATAATACGAAGTAATTTCATAAATTCATATCAGTCAAAACTAATTTATTTCCTGAAGCCTTCGTTCATTTAGGTATACATAGCTACATCTTTTTTTTTTCTTTTGAAGATTTCTCTGGAAAAAACCAGATCAAAATCAAAAAAGTCTGGTGCACATTAAAAAAAATGTTAAAATTGTTATCTCTCATTGAAGATATGTTATTATAAGCAATTAGAAATGAGAAAATTATAAAAAGTTAGTGTTGAAATCACTGACAATTTCCGGTGAACAAAAAAAGGAAATGAAGATATAAATAGATTGGTCCACTGAGGACTCTCCAAAAATACATAGCACCACAAGACTTGCTTAAACTGTACTCTTACTTCTCTGTCTGCTCATTTACTAATTTTACCTGCCTTTTCAGCTTTTTCAAATAAATTAGCTATTCAAGTGAATATTATACAGTTTAATAATCGTCATTCTTTATAAATAGCAATTAACTGTTTGAATAATAATAAATCGAACTAGTAACCATTAACTGCTTATGGACCATACACATATCATCGTATCAACAAATCCAGAAAAATTATGTTTATATTTTCGATGGGTAACTAAGGGGCAGAGTTCACCATTTTCTCTAGACTGGGGTGTGTAGTTGTAGCCTTCAGTTTCTTAAAACATATTTTCGCAATATTAATTCTTTTGATCACTAATTATTCACACTATTAAGGTCAAGTTATACAATTTCGGCACTGCATACCAACAATCAGAATGTATGTTACACTGCTTGTAAGTGACGGTAGAGAACTTCAAATTGGTTGAAATGCTCCTCATGTTAGCTGAATTAGATATATTTAATATATTTAGCAATCGAATTACAGTAATTTAGAATTCAAAGAAATAACCTTTACTTATTAATTTATTATTTAATTGCAGCAGTGATTTCCAGAACAACTAAAACTAATTTCGGTAGCGAAATATTTTCATGATCTCTAATTAGGCATTAACATGAGAGAGTTTATAATAATTTGACGGTATCTATCGTCATATGCTGACTGTTTGTCAGTTCTGAAGAAGCTTTGTTTGTCTGTTCTGTTTTTTTTTAAACTTTGTCTTTTTACTTTAATAAACGCTTCAAAAGAAAAAAATACAAACAGAGAATTACAAAAGGATTCTATATCAGACTGCCATTATATTTACACTGAGTTATTCAATATCTCTAATTCACAACATAAATTAAAGATGTATGCTTTGCTAGAGTTTTATAACTTGAAGCGTAATCGGGTCACTAATTGGTCGATTAAACAAATTAGTTTAAACACTACTTCCAGAATCTGATTGCTATTACTATTCACCCCAGTAATTTAGTGTACCAAAATCTGAAGAATATATCGACCATTGCCCTTTAGTTACCCATCGAAAATAAAGTCATTCGTTTGATTTTGTTGATACAGATGAGATGGTTATGGTTAATAATAAATTAATTGTTATTTATTTAGTTATTTTTCATTTAATCAGTTAATTGTTATTCATAAAAAGTGAGAAGTATTTAAAGTGTATAATATTCCCCTTTTTTGGTAATTGTTATGACAAAATATGTATTTTGTAAATTACAGGCAGCTAAAATTAGTAACTGATCAAACAGAGAAGTAACTTTATGTACGTTATATTTTTGGAGAGTCCTCTATGGACCAATCTTTACATCTTTAACTCATTGTTTGACTTACCTCTGTCATTTTAGTCTAACAATTTTTGCAAAATTCTAAGGAAATTGCAAATCATGTTCACACTGATTTAAATTTGTTTTCATATTTGATAGATTATTATAACATATTCTCATCACAGATTTAAATTTTGAGAAATTTGTCTCGTTACTTTGTTTCAGATTGTGTTCAGAGACTCTTTCAAAGATTTACTCCAGATTCGTTGGTTGGTTATTGAGAAGAAATGATGTAAATTAACTCTGATATTTGGAAACTAATTAGTTTAGACCCACCCTTCATATTGTAAGGGTGGGTGATAGTAATGGTTTGTTCAATGAAGTCAGTCTAAACTGCGTCCATCGCTTTATTGCAGATCACTATTTTGTGAATAATTTTAATATTATTGACCGTACAGTAGTGAAACTATGGTCACTGGAAGATTGCTTCTATGTTAGTATCTTTGCTGAATTATTTTTTGAATCCATGAGAAAATTGGAAAGTTTTGAACGTTTATGTATTTTGAAGGCATTTTAATTGTCCATCGTTTTATTGCAACTCTTTGAAAAGGCCAAAAAATGGGCAATAACTTCTACCGAGAGGGTAAAAATTGTAACAGATCCTGCAGAAGGGATGACTCTTCTATATTTAGCTAATAAATTTGGGAGGGATAAGAGAAACATAGTTTCTATTGTGGAAGATCCAGATGAGGGATCTGAGGGAAGAGATGAGAGTACGAGGAGAATCTTTTATCCCTTGAAATATGCGAATACTACCCAGGCAGGTTATAAGTTAGCCAAATAACACTAGTGACTCCATTTTCGACAAGGCTGTCATTGGTTATTCGTCCAAACAGTGTCTTAAATGAGACGACAAGGAACGTGGAGCCCATTTCCAGGCCTCCTATGGACAAGACCCAAAAGGAAAAAGGCTTTAAATGAACACAGAATTACATTAAAACAAACTTCCTACTTGTTCTTTTTAACAGATGAGGAAAGAGCCAACCTGGATTGTCTGGATGGATGGGTTAAAGTTTGGATCCTACTGGAGCTGTTTATCCACACTGGTTTCGTCGTCAACAAGGAGGCTGTGGCTTTATGTTTTGAGCGGGCTTCATTGGTGAAACGTTAATTGGGTGTAAACATAACAATCCAATCCTACATTGCCTCTTTTGTTGAGTACTTGTTCCCTTGGCCTAATAGTTTGCAATTATCTCGTTGGCAAAAGATGATTTTCTTGCATTACTTCGCACAATCTCATGCTTGAAGTGTTACAACTTCTTTCCTCACATCTCTGGGCATCAAGTGAGCAACTCTCATGACTTGATTGCCTTGTTCTCTGGTCTTAAGCCCCATTGAGCATTTCTGACTGTTTCTTTCGAGACATTACTTCAGGACTGTTTTGACGTAAAACCAATGACAGCCTTGTCAAAAATGGAGGCACTAGTGTGATTTAGCTGCCTTATGACCTGCCTGCGTATTTTTCGCATATTTCGAGGGGAAATTCTTTTTCTCGTACCCTCATCTCTCCTTGGGTTTGTGTCGGGATTTTTCACAAAAGAAACTATGGTTCTCTTAACCATTCCAAGTTATAAAAAATAAATATAGAAGAGTCCTCCCTTCTGCAGGACCTGCTTCAACTTTTACCCTCTCAGTAGAAGTTAATCGCTCATTTTTTGGCCTTTTCAAAGAGCTGCAATAAAGCGATGAACAGTTAAAATGCCTTCAAAATACATAAACGTTCATAACTTTCCAATTTTATCATGGATTCAAAAAATATTTCAGCAAGATACTAACATAGAAGCAATCTTCCAATGACCAAAGTTTCACTACTGTACTATAAATATTATTAAAATCATTCACAAAATAGTGATCTGCAATAAAGCAATGGACGCAGTTTATATTGGTATGATTTAGTTATCGGTTAATAGTTTCATTGAATATTTTCATCTTTGAAATGTAAATATTGGACCCACTATAATATCACGTATCTGGTACTGTACTAGAGGTCAGAGGTTCGATTCCTAATGAGGTAATTGTTAGTATTTGTGCAGAGTAGATCTAATAGCAAAGATCACTGTTCTGTACTGAGTTAGTATTTGTGCAGAGTAGATCTATTGGCAAAGATCACTGAGTGTTCTGTACTGAGTTAGTATTTGTGCAGAGTAGATCTAATGGCAAAATTTACTGTTCTGTACTGAGTTAGTATTTGTGCAGAGTAGATCTAATGGCAAAGATCACTGAGTGTTCTGTACTGAGTTAGTATTTGTGCAGAGTAGATCTAATAACAAAGATAACTGTTCTGTACTGAGTTAGTATTTGTGCAGAGTAGATCTAATAACAAAGATTACTGTTCTGTACTGAGTTAGTATTTGTGCAGAGTAGATCTAATAACAAAGATTACTGTTCTGTACTGAGTTAGTATTTGTGCAGAGTAGATCTAATGGCAAAGATCACTGAGTGTTCTGTACTGAGTTAGTATTTGTGCAGAGTAGATCTAATAGCAAAGATTACTGTTCTGTACTGAGTTAGTATTTGTGCAGAGTAGATCTAATAACAAAGATAACTGTTCTGTACTGAGTTAGTATTTGTGCAGAGTAGATCTAATAGCAAAGATTACTGTTCTGTACTGGGTAAGTATTTGTGCAGAGTAGATCTAATAATGGTCGCTCTCTCCCTCAAGTCAGTCTGTTGCTAGTCTATTAAGCAAAAAACTTTAAGTATTATTAAACCTGACAATATCTTTTATTCGTAAAAAGAAAAAATACCCATATTTGACTGGAAATAATGTATACCATTAAATTCATAATATATAATTATAAACTAAAACAGAATCTTAATGAAAATAAAATACTATATATGATCGGTTTCAAGTTATTGAACAAGTCTAAATTTTCGGCTAGTTAGAAATTTTTTTATAATTCATTTTAATTTCAGCGTTCATTTATTATACCAACACATGTAATAATCTGAATGATAACAATAATTATATACATATTTTTGTTATATGATCGGAAATGTGGAGAAGTTTAATAATTCAGTATATATCCCACATAGATCTCGGTGTGGTTTATGTAAATTTGTTGCGAAATAAATTTGAAGTAAGCATATTTGTTCAATTTTTCCTACAATTAATTGCCAAATTCAATTGTAGTTTTTACTGATATTAAAAACCAAGATCTAATGATTTTTTTTTCATTGAATAATTCCCTACTCTCAAATTTGAAATTCAAATGAAAAAAGCTACAATTCGTAAATTATTGCCATTTATTAATTTTTGTACTAATACTGAAATGTTATTACCAAATATTTCAAAAAAATTTTTCATAAATACTGAACAAGAGAGAAGTGAAAATCATCACAAATTATGTTCTATCAGAATGTACTTTAATATTTGAATACATTTTCAACACGAATCACATTATTGAATTTAATCTACTTTCACTGACACGAATTAACAAAATTAAAGAATTCATCTCTCTTAAACGCTATCAGTAACTAATTTGTTAATAGTGTATATTTTCGAAAGCTCTATTATGAATGATGTTTTTCATAGCCGTTAATTGTTATTGTTAGAGTAAAGACAATCAAACTGTATAAAATTTACCTGAGTAATGGAATAATGATTAATGATATATTTTGTTAGTTAATGTAAGTTAAAATGTGTAATTGACAGGGAAGGACATAGGTAAAATATCCTGTTTCATGATATACTAACCTTCATATCTTTGGAGAGTCCTCTATAGACCAATCTTTACATCAGAAGTTCATCTCCTTGTTTGAACTGACATTAAATCACGCAATTATTAACATTGCAGATAACCCGTCTCGAGAAGAGCAGTGAAATCGCATTACAACGGTAGGCATCTGGTCAGTTTGATAATACCTATCCGAAATGTAATATAAAAATGGATAACATTGAAAATAAATAATTAAATTGTGTTTGTGTAAAAAAAATACAAAAACTGAAAAAGTGCAGACTGATTACATTATTGTGTGAAAGTACCAATAAATGGAATTTTATGTCATTTATTTATAAAAATTTCAAATTTTGATTCAATTATACGAGAAGAAAGTTGTAGTTCTAGTTACTGTTTTTTTAAAATAATTATGCATCAAATAGGCTCTTAATTTGTTTTCTAATAACATCTTCAGATATAATTCAGTAGCTGAAATTAGCTTCAGTAAAACAAGATTGAGTCTAAGTGAAAAGTAAATCATTGTTGGACAATAAAATATTATTTGACGTTATCTTTAATGTATTCAATTATTCATTTTTGAATGTCACTGAGGTTTATAGTATAGTGTAATATATCTTAAGGAAAACGTTGCTCTGCTCGTACACAAAAACTAATCAGTACTCGAAAAATGTGTTTGAACAAAAGTCAATCAAACTAATCTGATGGAAAACTAACACTAAATTCAACAGCGTGATTTATTCCTTATCTCTAATTCTGCATTAACATGAGGAAAAATTGAACCAATTTAACGGTAACTATCGTCATTTACTAGCTGAGCAACATACATTCTAAATACATGCTGTGCTAGAATTTTAAAACTTGAACCGTAACTGTGTCACTATAAATTGCCGATTAAACAAATTAGTTTTGCGAAAAACACTACTTCCAGAATCTGCATGCTAAAACTATTCACCCTGGTTATTTGTTGTACCTAAATCTGAAGAAAATATTGAACTCTGCTCTTCAGTTACCCATCGAAAATAAGAGCGTAATTTGTCTGATTTTATTAACATAAGAAGTTAATTGTCACTTATAAGATTAATTGTTATTAATACAGTAAACAGTAAATCACGCAGTTTAATGTTATCTATAGAATTTATTGTCATTCATATTGGTAATTATTACTTATAAAGAGTGACGAGTTTCAAACTATACAATATGAATTTTGTAAAGTAGTGTCAGTTAAAACTAGTCAGTCAGCAGAGAGAAACGTAGACGTGGGACATCAGAGCAGCCTTCAATCATTCAAACATTAAATATTTTTGGAGAGTCCTCTATGGACCAATCTTTACATCAGAAGTTCCTTGTTTGAACTGACATTAAATTATTAATATTTCGGTAAATCTGTCCGGAGAAAGTTCAAAACAAGACCCATATTATCAAAAATGATGTTCAGCTATTCTTGAGTAATATTTACCCTCATCAAGACTTACCATTTTATATACGAAATTTATTAATAATGTTGCCTATAAATACACTGTTGCAAAATAGAAGGAAGTCATATTTCAGTAAGTGATCTTGGATTTTTTTTAAGAAGTTGTGAAATACGAAAATTTTCATTGACAAACAATTTGCAACAAAAAGTGCCCATCCGTGTAAGAAGGTACACTTTGCTATATGGAGGGGGGGGGGATGTTGCGTTCCAATAATATCGTGGGAATTTATTACGGAACTGCACATACTCTTAAAAGAAAATTCACTTATAGTAATATCGAAGAGTCACGGCATATTTTATAATGGAAAGCTGTGCACAATATTATACAATATAATATTATTGTTATTCATAGAGTTGTATGATATGAGTACCATTAAATGTTATTTCCATACATTTCACATCAAACTGTGAAAAATTCACCTGAGTCAATTTTATGTTTTGTTTTTTTCTAGTATATCATGCGAATTATTTATTTATGTACTGTGACTACTGTCTTGTTTGGACCATTTTTGTAATCAGAAGTTCATTTCCTCGTTTATACTGACAATAATCTCGCAAACATAAAATTTACAGATAACATGTCTTGAGAAGTGCAGCAAATTGGCAGTAAGAAGGTAGGCCTAACGCCATATCCGCCATCTTGATAATATCTATCAGCCATGTGATAGAAATTATAAATATTGAAAAAAATGAATAATCAAATAATGTTTGTGTATGATATAATGAATCTGACTTTGCAGAGCCTGTTTAAAGTCTCCATAGATATCAAAATCAATAGGAAATAAACAGAAGACTATATTATTATATGGAAAGTGTAAAACTGTCCAATAATTCAGACCTAAACATACATATATCATGTTTTTTTTGAGCAATTCTGTCGTGCAATATATGGGATATAGATATATTTTTTGTACCTCTATATCCATTCAAACTTATCTAAATATATATTTAATGGATTTTATGCATAAGCAATTCAAAGATGTTATTATTTACTATTACTATTATATCCGAATTCTAACTATTTTTCTATGGATATATCCTTATTCTTAAAATTCCGAATAAAAATACAGAAAAACATTTTGTAAATTAGCGTCAGTTAAAACAAGTAACTCAGAAAAGGAAAATATCTCTCTTTTGTGACCTCATGGTAATGACAATATGTCTTTTTGGAGAGTCCTCTATGGACCAATCTTTACATCAGAAGTTCATCTCCTTGTTTGACATTAAATCACGCAATTATTAACATTGCAGATAATCTGTCTTGAGAAGAGCAGTGAATTCGCACTACCATGATAGGCCATTTGTAATCTTGTTACTAACTATTCACAATTTGTTAAATATTATATATTAAAAATTTAAATTATTATATAAGTTGTGTTTGTGTAAAAATTTACAAAATTGAAATATCACAGCCTCATTACATTTGTGTGTGAAATTATCAATATAGTTATTTAGCATTGTGAATAAATAGATGAGGTAGAGTTTGATGAGTTATATAACGTATTCTGTTGGCCTAAAGGTTTAAGAAGATAAATACAAAATATCGATGGTAGGCTAAGATTCAAGTGCAATGACTTCCATTTTCCAAGTGTTCTTGACATGGCATCGGTGAAGCTAGTGGTCATTTCACTGATATTATATGAACCAACTAATTGTGGGACAATTCTAACTTGCAATTCGACTATAACTGCAACAATATAATAGCTAAATAAACTGTCCCATGATTCACCTGGAATCAGGAATATCTGTACCTAAATCTGAATAAAATATTGAACATTGCCCCAATTAGTTAGCAATCGATTTTTCTTGGTTTTTATTGATTCCGATGAGATGGTTTACTATATCTATTTACAATTTATTGTTATCAATACAGTTAATCGTTATTCATAAAGAGTGACAAGTATTAAACTGTACAATAATCACCTGGAGAGGTAATGTATATGATTAAATATGTATTTTGTTAATTATAGGCAGTTAAAACTAATAACCATGGCTGGGACAATATGACCTAAAAACTATAGATCCCAAAAATATCATAGACGAAACTAAATGAAATGGTATCGAATACTATATACCGCTGGTGTAGAACCATTCAATACTCTTTAATTTACTCCGTCGATAATATTTTTGGGATCTATTGTTTTTAGGTCATATTGTCCCAGCCCTGCTAATAACTAACCAATCTTCACATCTTTATCTCTTCATGTGAACATTTGAACTACCTCTTAATTTTAGATGAAAATTGATCGCAGATTTTATGTGTAATTGTCAGTCATATTCATAGTGACTAATTTTTTTGATTGATTATAATAATATATTCTCATTCACAGATTTCTATTTTGAGAATAAAAAAGTCTCGTTACTCTGGTTCAGATTGTGTCCAGAGACTCTTTCAAAGAGTATTACCAGGTTAGTTGGTTATTGAGAAGAAATGGTGTACATTTAATTTTGATATTAAGAAAAATTGAAAGCTTGAGGAAAATAATTAGTTTCGACTGAAACAAGTTCACAAAGTTATTCCATAATATAAGAACGAGTTATAACAATGGTTTGTTTATTGAATTCAGTCAATATTGGTGTGATTTAACACTCTCTTCCTACAGTTGCCTGTGACTGGTTCACTTTTATATCTTGTATTTTGTTTCAGACTGTTTACCTTATTTTTCCTCACTTCACTCATGCAGTCTATAAGTTTACTGTACTTGAGGTCAGGGGTTCGATACCTAATGAGGCTATAATATTTATTAATTTTTATAAACTCCACTCTTTCTCTTTAGTGCCCTCTACTTATTCCTTTTCTTTTATTCTACTCTCAATAAATTACACTACAGCATTTAACCTTCACGAAAGCATTGAAACTTTGTAATGACAGTGGTTGGTACCAGTTTCATCTAATAACCAAAGATAGTCCAGAAGATCTCTTGACCAAGAATATTCCATCACATTGACTGACTGCAATAAACAGGTCAACGATTATCGATATATTATAAATAAGGTAACCTGTGTTTATTTTAAATAAAAAGTATTTAATGACGAAATATGAAATGAAATATGAAGATAAAATCGACATATTGTTTATTTGCAAGAACACTGCCATGACTCCAATGAAATATTATTCCGGAAAGGCATCAGAAATCTATAAAGATCAGATAGATTGGGGTATAATCAATTTTATGAATTATAATTAATTTTACAAATAATCCCGATGTTGCCTATTCCGATTCTGATATCTCGAACGTCACATATAATTTAAAGTTAAGATATTCAAGGTGTATAACTTATTTATAAAATCCTACATACATAAGAACAATGAGTTTCTTTTTTTAATGAAGAAATAATTCATATGTGAATACACTGATGCAGAAGAAGAAGAAGTATATTTTCAGTGTTTCAGTTCGACATTTTGAAAGTGGTTGAAAAACAGGTCTTTTCTTTAGTTTGTAACTAAGGAAATTATTGTAACCAAAAGAACTTTAACAAACAATTGAATACTGACAAATTAAGATGCAAGGTTTAATTGAAATTATGAATTTGTTCCAAATTACTTTTCGAAACTTTGCAGTATTAGAAAAATTCTGCTGCTCCTTTCAATAGTAAATTTTGATAAATATTATGTAAATTAGTTACGAGTTGAAGATCAACAGAAATGGAGTTTCTCAAATTGTATTTACATTGATATTAATAAACATTTCCAATACGAATAACATTAATATCAGTTTATGTATTTTCACTGACACGAAATAACAAGAGTGAAAAATTGATCTCCCATAACGCTATCAGTAACTAATTTGTTAGCGGTGTTTATTTTCGTTAGTTTTATTATGAATGATGATTTTCAACTAAATATTCATACAGTTAATTGTTGTTTAAAAGGAGTGACGATTATCAAACTGTATAATATTATCTGAGAAAATGAAGAGTCATAAGGCATTATTTGTAAATTAGTGTCAGGTAAAATATTAAAGTAACCCGAGAAAAAATAGGCAAAATATCTTTCACTATGAATCTGTATTTCTCTTTATATCTTTGGAGAGTCCTCTATGGACCAATCTTTACATAAGAAGTTCATCTCCTTGTTTGAACTGACATTAAATCACGCAATTATTAACATTGCAAATAATCTGTCTTGAGAAATGCAGTTAATTCACCTTAAGATGTGGCTTATGGTCAGCTTGATAATAACAGTTGGCAATAATTCAAATTACAAATGGAAAAGATAATACATTCATAATTAAAGTTTGGTTTGTGTAAGATTAACAAACTGTTGTAGCGCAGCCTGTACAAAACATTGAACAAAAATCTCATTGTAAACGACTTTGATTTACTTATCTTACCATTCTGACAGCTTCAATTTCATATAAGTAAACAAAAAAACAAAAGAGTATTCGGAAAACGGGTCTAAACAAAGGCCACTTACAAATTTCTAGAAATAAGATTGGTTTATGAGTGAATTCATAAACCAAGAGTCTTTTTCTAGTAAGAAAGTTAAAAATGAAACTATTTATATAAACCAAGTTTCAACTATACTTTATAATTATAATGTATGATTATTAATTACCATATAACGAGAAAACTGGTTGAAAAGTATATTGATGAAAATACTATAAATAAAATGTTGGGATAGAAGTTAACGATAAAAAGTAATTCTATTAAAAAAGGAACACACTCTCAACAATCAAACCAACTACATCCAACTATATCAGCTTTTAGTAATGTGAAAAATTTAAATATGCCAATAATCATGTGTTTTAAGTTTATTTCAATGTGCTTTTGCAATCCTTGTAGCCTCTGCAATTTCATATAATCGCACCAGGTGATGCTCTGTGAATCTCCAGTCTGGATAGTAGTGTGATGTGCATCCTAATAAATTTATAGAAAAACCATGTAAGATTTTTTTCTGTGAAACTCCGGATATTTTTTTCAATTAGAAATTGATACTGCAGTAAAATTTATAATAAACATACTTTTTGGGAACTTTAACTCTCTATCACAATCAAAGTTATATATGGCTGAAGTAAAGATATAATTAGGTACAAAGTAAAAGAAGAGGCAGTGATCGGTATCTCTTTTTGTTGTTGATGATATGGTAACAGTAACACCTAATTAATCAGTTGCCATCACTCGTATCGTCAACACTATGTTATACTGGTGTATTTTCCTCTAAAATTAATGGGTTATCAATAGTAAAATGAAAAATAATACAAATTAAAGAAATATATATCTAAAAAAATATTTAAAAATGTAGGTACATAAATTATGCATAAGGAAATATTTATGTAGAAAAAATGTATGTGAAGAAATTTATGTATAAAACATTATAGGTTTGTTAAAAAAAATTGTGTCAAAAAAATAGAGTCAGAAAAAGAACCTCAGAAAAAATTGTGTCAGAAAAACTTGTGTCAGAAAAAATTGTGTCAGAAAAATTTGTGTCAGAAAAATTGTGTCTGAAAAATATATATAATTAATTTTTGATGCATTAAATGTTAAAGCGTGACATTTTTCTTGCAACCAACCAACCAACCAACAGACAAAGACACACTGTGTATTAGTGTATAGGGTGATGTTTTTTGAAGTTTTGAAATGGCAGCACGAAAATGGTAAGCCTATACTCTGGTTTGGGTATATTTTCATTGATTTTGGGTCTAAGTGAATCAAAGATACACTCAATGGGTATAATTATTGTCATACATGTGATGAGAAAATATTTTACATTTTTCATATATAATATTTTTCACATGTTACCCACACTTGTAATGAATGGATACATTTTACCCATATGGCAAAGGTGGACCTAATTAAGCTTCGACTGATATAGTCGAAGCTATCCTTCCCATCCTGTTATTTCATTAAATATTATCAATTAAATAATACAATGTAGTAGGTATCTTAGTTACTTATTACTTAGTTATATTTATGCAGTCATCACATTTTCTTCTCGTCATTTCTGGCAAAAAAAAAATGGAAAAAAAATTAATTAGTAAGAAAATGGAAATATAAAATTATTTTTATTTCAAACAAGAAAAATCATCTAATGATATATTTTAATGGTAAATAACAAGTTAATTATAGTATTAAATAAGTCAATGCAAGTATTTCTTTTTAATTTCCTATTTATTACATTTATTTATTTCAAGTATTTATGATAATACATTTCTAGTATTTAACAAAATAACAGAAAAGGAAGAATAGCTTTGACGATCTCATTCAAAGCCGAAGTGCACCTTCACCACCCATATTCAGAAACTGTTCTGTGAACGAAATGTTTGACTTTCTTAGATGAGAGTGCAGCCATTGTAGCTTGAAGTGAATTCCCGAGAGTAAAATTGTAAAGAATAATAGAATATAATCGTTTTTCAAAAGATTGCAATAAATCAGAATCTAAACAAATGGTGATTAAGCCTCGTGGTTTTCCTGACATGCTAGAAGAAAAATTCTGTGGTAAAAATGTCATCAACTAATCCACCATCACAAAACTCTAAAACTGTCAAACGGTGGTGAAAAAAATAAGAGAAGTCAAAATAGATGTTATAATACCCGATTCTATTTTTGTTTATGATAAATTCTTGGTAGTAGCAGATCAGATGGACATACACAAAATATGTGGTACCTATTCACAATAAGAAATGGGGTGATGCGGGTGATGCTTATTTACTTAGATTGTAAATGCTATATAAATCTTTAATTTTGTCTACCAAATGTGGAAATGATATTCGTCAGAAACAATTTCGTTTAGATATTTATATGTACATTGCAACAAAATTCTGAACATTACTTTCTGGAAAGATTTCCACCAACTGTAAAACCATATTGACAAATGTTAATAAGTTCAAACCTGAAGAAACCACTTTAAATTTGAACATAAATTGATCATGTCGCAAGAGAAAAGAATGAACACATGAAAACTTTAATCTTTTTCATGAACAGCATGAAAGAATTAGATATCATTTTAGACACATTTCACTATAATGTTAAACACGATGTGAAGTATTATCCTTTGAAGAAGCATGTAAGGCTCGAACTCTTAGAACTGATTTACCGCACCGCCTTAATTTTGCAAAATGGTTTCTGCAAAAAAATGCACATTTTGTAGAAGATATCGTGATTGGTGATGAAGATGTATTTCCATGAATGAAAGAGTCAATAACCAAAACGTTAATTGAATGAAAAAATTCAGGGATTAATTTTTTACTACTACATACATACCATATGGAAATAAATTATTCCTTTATGAATTTTTTTTGCGTATTTCTTGCTCGCGCAAGCCATTTTTAGGTACCTATTTTTAATTCGCTGCAGGATGTTCAATTTTTATCGTAACTCTTAACAGATTATCAAGATAGATGCAGAAAAAGTAAACGAATAAAACTGAGTTTTTAGAAAATTTCTATCTTTGATAGTTTGTAAAATAAACAAATTTGAAATTGGGTTTCCTTTTTTTGCACCACCCTGTATAGTGAACTTTAACTAGTTCACTATACAGAGTTTATTTCACTATATAGAGTATATAAAAGACGAATAGAAAACTGTTTTTATTTCCAGGGCAGACTATACGAAATATTTTTCTCTCTTTCAAATTATTTCATTATGCAGGGTTTCCCATTTATGAGAACTCAAAGAAATCAGGATGGTTCACTACACATGAATTCATTACAGAAGAGTTTCACTGGTAGAACTTCTTTTTTTTGTGAAATACAACTAATATACGATATAAATGGTCAAAGATAACTTGGAGTCATTTGTGACAGACTAAACTAAATGTGTTCATATAGAGTTGAGTTTGTTATACAGTGTTCTACCATACGGGTGGTTCACTGTACAGGAGTTCTACTGTACATTTCATTTTGTGAGATAGCAAAGCTGATATTAGTGTTAGACCACAGAATGTGATGGGATCGGGGATAAAATTACCGAGGGGAAAATTATTATAAAATATACAAAAATTTATGTTGTTGGTGGGATCAGGTCCAAGTTATCGATATATAATATTCATTTATATAAGTAATTCATCTCTCATTTCAGTTTTTATTTAAGATATTAGTCATTATAAACTAAATAATTTTTATTATTTAATATTTATCTCAAACTTTATAATTGAAAATGTAAAACAGTTCTTTAAATCAGAAATTATCCTACCTAGATTTTTGTGTGTTTTTTGCAAATAAATAATGTGCTATGTATGTGATGTAAGTGTAGATATGAATCTTTTCATGCAAACTAGTTTTAGCATATATTTATTGTTAGGTACGACTAATATAATCTTTTCACAAGTTCTAATATCTGAATTCAGCTGACTAATTTCTATATGCTCAAATTTCAGATTAAATAATAAAAATTTAGTTTGTAAATTACTTTCAGTTGAAACAAGTAATACATCAAAATAAAATGTCACTTTTGATTTCTATTTGAAAGTTGGCTATCTTCTTTCATATCTTTGGAGAGTCCTCTATGGACCAATCTTTACATCAGAAGTTCATCTCCTTGTTTGAACTGACATTAAATCACGCAATTATTAACATTGCAATTAATCTGTCTTGAGAAGAGCAGTGAAATCGCAGTACGACGAAAGGCCTAGCTACGGTCAGCTTTATAAAAACTACCTACAATGTTACAAATATTATTTATGGAAATAATGAAAATTATAATTTAACTAGTGCTAGTGTATAAATTACGAGGGTAAATTATACATATGATTACGGGTCTAGGACAACTTGTCCACATTAATTCGTCCACAAATTGCTTTAATATGTATTTAGAAGTGTTTATGGAATACATTTCATATTATTTTTCACTATTCTGTATTAGCCTATAATAATTAATATACAATAATACATATAATAGTGACTTAAGATTTAAGAAGTATATATATGTACACATAAAAAATGTTTATCTATCGATTACAGTTACAAAATTAAATATGCTACACAGGTTGACTGTGTATTTAAGTTATTAATTACATCGCTTAATATTTTGCAATAATTAATGAGTTATGAGTATTAAAAATTTAGATTCGAAATAACAGCTTAACAATAACAAGAATATATGTGGTGATACGTAAGATTTAAAGTTATTTAAATAGAGGTAAAAAACTATTATTATTTTATATGTATAAGTTCAAAAATATGAAACAGTCCAATATCACGGACGTTTTTTACGAATAAATAATTAAACGTAACACTAAAAAGTACCAATATCTAGCTAATTTTTAATATCATTTATTAGTAGTATATTATATACATGAATATTATTATTTATGTAATTTAGGTAGTCACTGTAAAAATATCCTGCTATAAAAAAACTAATTTCAAATCTAATATTGCATCTAATTACCTAATCTGAATACTACTATTGATGATTATTGTAGTTACCGTGAAAAAATCACCACTAAATATATCTCCGATTCCCGTTTTCTATATTTATGTACTATATACTGAAATGACATCGAAACATCTCTGGTATTTATTATAAATTCTATAAAACTCGGGTGTAATTTTAGCTGAATACTTAAAAAAGTATTCAGTTTCATTACTGCCAACAGGATAGAAAGATTGAAATAAGAATTTAGGCAAAGATCATACATTTCTAATTATAATCAACAAAGGATGTTTTCTACTTTTATGTTGCAGAATATATATAAATAGTATAAAATATATTAACACAATAAATATAAAATAACATAATGCAATTTGAGGACGAATTGTCCGTGGACGAAATGTCCGTGGACGAAATGTCCGTGGAAAAAATGTCCGTGGACGAAATGTCTGTGGACAAAATATTCGTGGACTAAATGTTCGTGGACTAATTGTCCCGGGACGAATTGTCCGTACAAACTTGATTACATTCGAAAAATGTGTATTAACAAAATTCAATCAAAAATTTCTAAAGATCAGATTGGTGTATAGAAAATTGATGAATTCACCTCCTTCGCGTATTACCAAAATGAAGCTGAGATGTTTAATATGCCCTTTATCAATATAATTATATAAAATATACCATTTTATGCTATAATTCTATCATTCTAGCTTTGTTTTCTGTTCTATTCTCTTTCAACAATGTCTTTTTACTTTTGGAAAATAGAGAAACACAGAAATACAGGATAATTTGATACCAAACTGCCATTAAAATATGATATACTCGAACTGATAAATAAATAAGTGTGAACATCAAATATCGTCATCTCTCATATATTGAGACCATCAATTATATATACGGTTAGGTTTGATTTTAGTTGTGTTTTAGTTGACGTATGAAAAATTCATGATGTTACCTCTTCTGATTCTGACATCTCGAAGATCACATATTATTAAATTAAACTTAAGATGTTCAGGGTGTTTATCTCATTTATGCAATTCTACATATGAGCCAGAAGTACCTAATTGTGATGTATAAATAATTTCTCCTATTACCACATTATTGTTAAACACAAGTATAATTATAAAATGAGTATGATTTTGGCGTTTGTATACGAAATTTTTCAAGTTGTTGAAATTCACAAAAAATACATTTTCTTGAGATCGAAGGAACAACGAAAAACTAGACAAACGTAAAAATACAGAAAACATTGATTTAAAAATGACATCATCAATCAATTGAATACAGACAAATCTATATGCATGATCGACTTGAAGTAATGAAAAACAAAATTGATGTAGCCCTACATTTTATTAACTAATGCTGAAATGGTATCATTGAATCTTTCATTAGTATATTTTCATTAATACGAAATACGTAAGAAGTGAAAAATATCAGAAATGAAGTTTTCTTAGACTTCGCTTTGACATTATCAAACATATTCTTTTTACTACGAATAACATAAATATTAGTTTATCTACTTTTACTGACACAAATTAACAAATTTCAAGAATTAGTCTCTCCTAACGTTATCAGTAACTGATTTGTTAATAGTGTCTATTTTCGTTAGCTCTATTAAGAATGATGTTTTTCTTAATGAAGACATTCACGTCGTTAATGGTTATTTATAGATAGTAATTAACTAATTTGTTAATTAGTCTCAGGAAAAATTTGTGAATTAGCAGTGAAGAACATAAGTAAATTATCTTGCAATATTTTTGGAGAGTCCTCTATGGACAAATCTTTACATCAGAAGTTCATCTCCTTGTTTGAAATAACATTAAATCACGCAATTATCAACATTGTAAATAATCTGTCTTGAGAAGCGCAGTGAATTCGCAGTACGAAGTTAGGCCTATGGTCGCCTTGATAATAACTATTCGCAAAGTTTATAAAGTATAAATGGAGGAAATTATAAAATATAGTTAAGACGAAGTATATAGGTATGTGACTGTCAAGAAATATTTTTTCTAAAAACACACAAACCAACATGCACTAGCTTACAGCCTCACGGAATTGCAGAAACAGAAGAGGCTGGACAGATCAAAGATTCTTCTGAATGCAATGAAAGATGGCACGCAGGCTGGTGAGAAATGTTCACTGTGGAGGCCAAATTTAACTCCCAGAACGACAGAATTTTGGCAAAAAGTGGTGACAGTATCCCTCCATCCGTAAAGACTGTTTTCAGTCGCCAAAAGCCTGCCTCTGTGAGGGTTTGGGCTGCCATCTCTGAGAGTTGGAGATCTCCTCTCATTTTCGTCATCGAGGCGCTAAAGTTAAAGCAAAATCGTATATCGAGGATATTTTGACTCCAGGACAAGTTGAGATGAAGAAGCACTTAAAGGACAGGCCTTTTACAGCGAACAAAACTCAGGATTGGTGTGAGCGTCACTTTCCTCTGTTTTGGAGGAAGGAATTGTGGCATCCCTCATCGCCGAACCTGAACTCTCTAGACTTATGTTTATGGTCCATCTTGGAAAAGGAAGTGTGCGCTACAGCTCATGATAGTATGGAAACTCTGCAGAAGTTCTTCGATCGACAATTCCCATAGGGTATATTTACGATATTGAGTTAATCAAATTTGTCTACATTATTTTCATATTAATGGCAAATTAGAGATTTAGTGTTAGTTTTTCATTGGAGAAGTTCTATAGCAATCGGATTGTTGCTAATATTGATATATGTGATTTCGTAGAATTTTGGTTCGAATTAAATATTTGAATTTTTGCAAATCTATTTTGTTATTAATATTTGATGTGATTCATTATGATTATTAGAAATAGAGATTCATTCATTTTATTTATTCGGTAGAGGGATATTTGAATATTTACCGGAGTTTTTAAAATTCCTGTTTCTTATTACTCGTGTTCAGTTTAATTTTAAATATGTAGATAAATTTAGCTCTTCTAAATTAATTTTCAGTATTAGAAACTATGATATCCATTATAATGTAAAAAGTGGATTCGAAATTTTCTTCATCGGTACAATATGTAACTAGGTAGCTTTAGTTCGTTAGATATAAGAAATATCAATAATTCGTCTCTTTTAATTATATTTTTTGTAACAGCAAACGTGAAGATCGTATCTATGCAAAAAAAATGCACTTAGTATTTTTCATATGTTCATTATCTACTTTAATTCAACTTCTACTTTCAATTTTGAAAATAATTTTGTTGATCTCTGATGTCTAAAATGAAGCAGTTACCCATTAAAATTCAATATATAATGATTTCTGTTACACACTTCAATTGAGATAACAATTAATTTTAAATTACAGATATACCCTATTATTATTATTTTACAGAAGGTCATCACAAAGTTTCGATTAAATATACAATATATAGACAAATAAAGTGGGAATGTATGATTTTAGTATTTTGTTTCAGTGTTCGAGTATTTTTTGACAATAACCGATTGTCCACTTAATTTGAATCTATGAAAGTTTCAGATATTATTTTTGGTCGTGTTCAAACACGAATAAATGAAGTACTAGAAAAAACTTGCTATATTATGTTTTAACTATAATAAAAAATATTGTATTAATTCCCTATTGATTACTGTTATTGTTCATGTTATTAATTTTCACCATCATTAAGAATGATTTAAATTTAAATGATTTAAATTTAAATGATTTAAATTTGAGAACAAATTACAAACAAATTACTGTACTAAATAGAGGTAAGGTGTTCGATTCATAATGAGGCAATTGTTAGTAATTGTGCAGAGTAGATCTAATAGCAAAGATTACCGTTCTGTTCTGAGTTAGTATTTGTGCAGAGTAGATCTAATAGCAGAGATTACTGTTCTGTACTGAGTTAGTATTTGTGCAAAGTAGATCTAATAGCAAAGATTACTGTTCTGCACTGAGTTAGTATTTGTGCAGAGTAGATCTAATAGAGAAGATTACTGTTCTGTACTGAGTTAGTATTTGTGCAGAGTAGATCTAATAGCAAAGATTACTGTTCTGTACTGCGTTAGTATTTATGCAGAGTAGATCTAATAGCAAAGATTACTGTTCTGTACTGAGTTAGTATTTGTGCAGAGTAGATCTAATAGCAAAGATTACCGTTCTGTACTGAGTTAGTATTTGTTCAGAGAAGATCTAATAGCAAAGATAACTTTTCTGTACTGAGTTAGTATTTGTGCAGAGTAGATCTAATAGCAAAGATTACTGTTCTGTACTGAGTTAGTATTTGTGCAGAGTAGATCTAATAGCAAAGATAACTTTTCTGAACTGAGTTAGTATTTGTGCAGAGTAGATCTAATAGCAAAGATGACTGTACTGTACTGAGTTAGTATTTGTGTAGAGTAGATCTAATAGAAAAGATTACTGTTCTGTACTGAGTTAGTATTTGTGCAGAGTAGATCTAATAGCAAAGATTACTGTTCTGTACTGAGTTAGTATTTGTGCAGAGTAGATCTAATAGCAAAGATTACTGTTCTGTACTGAGTTAGTATTTGTGCAGAGTAGATCTAATAACAAAGATTACTGTTCTGTACTGAGTTAGTATTTGTGCAGAGTAGATCTAATAGCAAAGATTACTGTTCTGTACTGAGTTAGTACTTGTGCAGAGTAGATCTAATAGCAAAGATTACTGTTCTG
Organism: Caprella mutica; assembly: GCA_947561585.1. Classification (NCBI taxonomy): domain Eukaryota; kingdom Metazoa; phylum Arthropoda; class Malacostraca; order Amphipoda; family Caprellidae; genus Caprella; species Caprella mutica. Next base: position 12,611 of record CANNZV010002033.1, on the reverse strand, counting down.
TACTGAGTTAGTATTTGTGCAGAGTAGATCTAATAGCAAAGATTACTGCTCTGTACTGAGTTAGTATTTGTGCAGAGTAGATCTAATAGCAAAGATAACTTTTCTGAACTGAGTTAGTATTTGTGCAGAGTAGATCTAATAGCAAAGATTACTGTTCTGTACTGAGTTAGTATTTGTGCAGAGTAGATCTAATAGCAAAGATTACTGTTCTGTACTGAGTTAGTATTTGTGCAGAGTAGATCTAATAGCAAAGATTACTGCTCTGTACTGAGTTAGTATTTGTGCAGAGTAGATCTAATAGCAAAGATTACTGTTCTGTACTGAGTTAGTATTTGTGCAGAGTAGATCTAATAGCAAAGATTACTGTTTTAAACTGAGTTAGTATTTGTACAGAGTAGATCTAATAGAAAAGATTACTGTTCTGTACGATTTATTCATTTGTCCCAAAAAGTGTCCGAATGCTGCCGGTTCTTCCCGATAGGACTGGAAGAAGATATCTGGAAAAATTGTGAATCCATGTACAAATTCATATATGATTATTATAATTATTTCAATTGATTAATTATTTAATTATTACAAACAGTACACAAAGCTATCAAACTTAAGATTATAGCTCGTGGTAATTAAAAGATAATAATGTAAATTAGAGAATATTGATAATTTAAAACACAGGTTAATATTTTGAACAAATATCAACAGGAAATTTATAAAATATCTTACTAGTAAAATAATCATACTGTAGGAATTAGAGACAAAAAGGGAGAAAATATTGAGAGTATGTCTATCATGAAACATTATGTCTAAAAAATAAAGAAAACAATTGCCTCATTAGGAATCGAACCCCTGACCTCTAGTACAGTAAACTGATAGACTGCATGAGTGAAGTGAGGTAAGATAAGGTAAACGATTTGCAACCAGATGCATGATATTATTATAGTGGTCCAATATGGACCTTTTTTGGATAAAGACATAGAAGCGATAATAATATCATACAAGGAAGAAAGTGTCAAATCATACAAATATTGACTGACTCCAATAAACAAAAAGGTTAATTGTCTACACAACAATTGCTATCACTCATCCGTGTAACATGAAGCGATTTTGTAAATTCCTATCAGTCAAAACTAATTAGTTTCATCAAACCTTTTACTTGGTTAATGTCACGGGTAAATATAATTCATTTATTCTGAGTAATCAATTTATCTGGTAAAATAAGTGAATTAAGACAGTTTGACCCAAAGCAACGAGACTTGTGAGAATTTGATGGAACATTTCCTAAAATCTTAAGAGTAGAAAAAGAAAAAAAGAAATTAGGGTGAAATTATATTGCGAGAAAATGTTATAATGCATGAGTTAATTGCTTTTGGATTACAGTGACTACATACACTACGTGCCACACTTTTGTGCAGATCACACATTTTGCTGTGAAATGAGTATAACTCATCCAAATCCATTGAAATTTTCTGTAGACACTTGTCCAATACAGATGTACCATGCCAAGAAATTTCAAATGCCTGTGATACTTATTGGTGAATTGACAAGGATTTTTCCTAAAAAGGTATAATTTCAGAGTACCACGCTCTTGTGCAGGAGGATAAAAGTGCTTATAATTATAACGTTCAAAAACAATTTTTTTTAACTCAAAAAGTGTTATTTATATGCAGGAGCTACATGAGTGCAAATTTAATTACTTCGAAAATACAAAATTAATAAAATTATAACAAAAACTGCATTTTAATTATTAATACCCAGTAAAACCTCCCCCTTGTCAACGACCCTCAAAAGACGTCTATCCATGGAGCTAGTCAACTTATTTATAGTATCTGGTGTTATCTTCTCACAGATTTTCTCAATTTCCCTCCAATTGACGTCCTCCCGCATACAACTTTTTTTTTAATATGGACCAGAGGTTTTCAATTGGATTTAAATCCGGTGAGAGGCTGGGCCAAACCATCAATTTATCATCCGAGAACTTAAGAGTTTCCAGGTAACTGCGGGTGGCTGTAGCTGCATGGGACGGGGCGTTATCATGCATGAAAATGATCTTTTTCTTGAGTGCAGCTGGTTGCCTCTTCAGCCACGGAACAAAATTGTTCTTCAAAAAGCTAATATAATTAGCTGACGTGATTTTAACGCCCTCTGGTACACGGAAGGGTCCCACCAATCTGTCTCCAAGTATTCCAGCCCACATCATAACACCTCCTCCTCCTTGTTGACGACGAATCCTCTGAGGACGAGAAGAGCCATGGGCAGTCCATGACTTTGCCCAACCGTCAGGGCCGTCAAGAGTCGCTCGCATCTCATCAGTGAAGATCACAGTCTGGAAGTCTGTCTTGAGATACTTCTCAGCCCAAGAAACTCTTGCTTTCTTGTGTGACTCCTTCAAAGGAGGCCTGATAACGGGTGAAACATGAGAAGCCATACTTCTCAAGATCCTGCAACGAGTGGTTTTGAGGACTTCCTCCATACCTGCACTCTTGAAAATTTCCCCACTTGTGGCAGTGGAGTTCCTCTTGAGTTCCCTCTTGATCCTGGACAAGTTCCGCCTGGTTGCTACTTTCCATTTAACCTTATCCTTGCGAGTGACCTTCCTCATGGGATCATAAATAAATTTCTTCACTGTACGTGGGTCACGACCGATTTCAGTGGAAATAGACTTTGCATCATGTCCCTCAGCCAGCATGGATACTATCTTACTCTTTTCAGAGTCAGAAAGACACGGGCGGCGACTCATTTTCGATATTTAAAAATGTGAGGACAACAAACACAAGAGCGTAGCACGGTTAAATAATGTAAAAATTGATCATACTCGGTTAATAAACAACGGATTACCTTCAAATTTTATACATAACCTCCTAGTGAGGGTTTCCATATTAACTGCAAATTTCATTTCATATCATTGATTTTTACTCATTTTATCCCAAAATTTGTGATCTGCACAAAAGTGAGTCACGTAGTGTATATGCTGCTTAACCACATCTACATTTCCGTTTATGATGGTACACTTTACTATATAAGTAGAGCTGGCGTTCCAATAATACAGTGAGAATTAAATACGGAACTGTACAAACTTCTAAAAGAAACTTCACTAATCGAAATATTAGAGTGTTCATGACATATAAGTATATTATTAGTGAAAGTTGTATGTTGAATATTATACAATATATATATTTTTTTATTCAGAGATCTCGAGCTGTTTCTTGTGAATATTCTTACATGTTATTCGTGTAGTTAATTGTTATCTATGACTAGTGGTGAGAATGAACCTATAATAATCTCCTGGCACGATTTATAGAGGTTAAGAATTTATCTCTAAAAATTATGAACGATGTTTTTTATCAAGACATTCATGTCGTCAATCGTTATTTGTAAAGAGTAAAGACTATCGAACTGTATAATGCTTAACTGAGAAATTAAAATATAATTAATTTAAAAATGATATAATGATATAAGTAATTAAAATGATATGAACATACAATTTGTTAATTAGTGTCAGTTAAAATATGTAAATAAACTGGGAAGAATGTAGATATTATGCAGTTTCTTTCGTTGTCAAAAAAAACTTTTATCTTTGGAGAGTCCTCTATGGACCAATCTTTACATCAGAAGTTCATCTCCTTGTTTGAACTGACATTAAATCACGCAATTATTAACATTGCAAATGTTCTGTCTTGAGAAGTGCATTTAATTCGAATTATGAAGAGGGCTATGGTAACTCGATGATCACTTTAAAAATTATAAACGGAAAAAACTATAAATTTATATTAAAATCTGTGTTTGTGTAGGACATAAAAAACTGATGTAGCGCGGCCTGAATGAAATATTGAATTAAAATTTGATTGTAAACTATTATGAAAACTTTTACAAATCTGGTTTGTTTATGATGAGATTGCTGAACTAAATCACTTCGTTCTAGTCAGTAGACCAACAAACTGATTCACTTTTTTCATTTTTGATTGAATATAATGTCACAGATTTCTATTTTGAGATTTAAGAAGTCTCGTCTTTATTTGCTAAGATTGTGTCCAGAGACTTTTTCAAAGAGCAATAACATATTAATTGGTAATTGAAAAGAAATGATGTAAATTAAATCTGATATTCGGAAAAGGCTTGAGAAAACTAAATACTTCATATTGTAAGGATGAGTGATAACAGTAAAATATTTAATAAAATCAGTCAATATTGGTATGATTTAACTCTCTCTTTCTTGAGTTACTTCATTTGATATTAAGATATTGTAATTATCTTTGAAAGGTCCACATTGGACCACTATAATATCATGTATCTTGTTGCAAATCGTTTACCTTATTTTACCTCACTTCACGCATGCAGTCTATCAGTTACTGTACTAGAGGTCAGGGGTTCGATACCTAATGAGGCAATTGTTTTCTTTATCTTTTAGACATGCTATTTCTTGACAGCCATACCCTTCATTCCATCTTTTTCATGTTCTCTACTTATTCCCTTTCTTTTATTCTACTCTCAATAAATTACACTACAGCATTTAGCCTTCACGAAAGTATTGATACTTTGTAATGACAGTGGTTGGTACCAGTTTCATCTAATAACCAAAGATAGTACAGAAGATATGAGGAATTGAAATGTGACCAAGAATATTGCATCACATTGACTGACTGCAATAAACAAATATGTTAACAAATACTGATTTAATAAATATGATAAGTTGTATTTCCAATAAATTAAACGTAGTTAATAACGAAACATAATTAAATATTATTCTTTCATATATGTATAATGTTTATATTCTATCGAATCTACTTATTAAATATTTTTCATCTAAACTGAATTTTAAACATTCCCAATCATTTCATTTTATCAACCTTTTAAAATTAAACTGTTTATATCAATGGTGTTAAGATCAGTCGTTATTCTAAAAGTAATAACCATACAATAATTAGAATAGCTTATTTTTAACTCAAATTAGAGTTGCAAATTAATCAATGATGATATTTAGTCTTCAGTTACTTTTGGTTTACTTGATAGTGTATCCAGGATACGCTTTATGTATCTGTGTATCAGTGATGTGTTATTTCGTATCGAAACATGTAACTCAAACTATGCAGTTTAGTTTGTTGTTAATGACTCATATCCATTGAAACTATTAGGTTATGGGATATTAACTGCATCTCAGTTGGAATTTGAACATTTCTATTGAAGAGCTGACACATCTTAATAGTAGGAGGTTGAAAGCAAGACAGTAAAGTCTTACAGTAAATAGGTAATCACACAGTTTAATGGTATTCATAAAGTTTACTGTCATTACGACTGTAATTAATAGTTATTTATACAATAAATTGTTATTTATTCAATAAATTGTTATTTTTACCTGAGTAATGAATTGAAATGACAAAATCGATATTTTGTAAATTGAAGACAGTTAAAAACAGTAAGTGAGCAGCGAGAGAAACTGGCGTTAGCATTAAAATATCTATCAAAACTATATACATTTTTGGAGAGTCCTCTATGGACCTATCTTTACATCAGAAGTCCATCTTCTTGTTCGTCATAAGAACCATCATATAATATCGTCATATAGAACCATAAGTTCCTTATCTTAATGTTGAAATAGATTTTGAATTTGATTATCATCTTTTTGGAGAGTTCTCTATGGACCAATCTTTACATCAGAAGTAAAGTTGAGAAATGCAGTAATTTCGCATTACGATGGGTTCTATGGCCAGCTTGATGATAACTATTCGCAATATTATAAAAATTGAATTGGAAAACTCATAAATTAATTGATAATTGGTGTTTGTGTACGAATATACCAAACGGAAATAGAGCAGCCTGCTTAATTACGAAATATAATAGTAAAATGTATATCATGTTTAATTATCAACATGTGGTAGCAACTGTGCGCGGACAGAATGCCTACGGACAAAATGCCTAACGGACAAAATACCATAAATGCATTTTATACTTATTTCAAATATTGAAGTTGTGGACAAAGATTTAAAATAAGTTAGACCAAGTGGAAACAGAGAGTTTTGTGTCAGAGATAGTTTATTAAATCACTTTCACATTGAATATGAACATTTGTAACTAAGTGTGCTTATGAGTAAACACTCTTATATCATTTCACTGTCTTTGTGATTTATGTTTGCTCTTTTTATCAAATCGCTATCAAAAATTTATCTTCCAACATCTTGCCATTTTTATTGGATATCTATAATCATCTTTTTCTACTATCATTTTTTTAAATATATCTATAATCATCTTATTCTATTTAGATTTTTTTAAATATTGATTATTCGTTTGGATAGCTATAATCATCTTGAATATATAGTGATGTTTATAATTGCTTTTTCAAATTCTAAAGTAAGTTAAGTAAATACAATGTTTATGTAAGTTAGTTCTGACATGCAATTGATGATTATAGATATCTTTGAAAAAATGATGATAGAAGAAGATGATTATATGTAGATATCCAATAAAAATGGCAAGATGTAGGAAGATTAATTTTTAGAGAGATTATTATAAATGCTTATATAAGTTAGTTCTGACATGCAATTAACTACTCTGGTTATCAAAAATGACGCCGATATTTGCTTCATTCAACTACATTTATAGTATTAGAAGTTCCGATGGAAAAATACAGTATTCTTTATGAGATGTAATTGGGACGTAGTATACATTTTTTCTTATGTTTTACATTAATTTTTAAAAATATTATTTGATGTTCAATTATGGCATTAGGGCATTACAATACAATGTATTATGTTCTTTATTTACCTATAATCAATCCATTACAGATATCACTTCAATGTTTTATATTCTGCCCATTTATTCAAATATGGAGTTAATTCTCTTATTCACTTTGCAACATCCTTTTACGTCACTATTTTACAATTTCTATTTTCTTTATTCGTATATTTTGTACATTAGGCATATTGTCCGTTAGGCCTTTTGTCCAGTAGGCATTTTGTCCGTTAGGCATTCTGTCAGGCATTCTGTCCGTTAGGCATTCGATCCGTTAGGCATTTTGTCCGTTAGGCATTCTGTCTGTAGGCATTTTGTCCGTAGTCATTTTGTCCGTAGGCATTTTGTCCGTAGGCATTCTGTCAGTAGGCATTCTGTCCTATATAGTACCGAAGCAACAACTAGTCGACAAGAAGCAAAAAAGAATGTTCGTTACCATCAATAATTGTGTTGAGTTCTTACCAAGAAGTAGACTTTTCTGAACCTATTAAATGTACATGGAATCGGTTTCTATTTTTTATATTCTATCTCTAGTTGCCTGCAGGAAGGTGTAAAAAATAATTTAAAATGATATCTTCTCTAGTAATCTAAATCAAACAAAATACAATGTTCAGAAATTATATATATATATATATTATATTGTTTGCATAGTTTTTTTAATTTTACATAGTTTGCTTATATTTTACATAGTTTGTTATCATCAAACCTAAACTAAAGTAAAAAGCTTTCAGAAATTTATTAGTTTTAACTGAGAGTAATTTACAAAATTAATGATTTGTTTATAAGTTTCAATAAATTAATGGATTAACCTAAAGTGAATATTAATGAAACTAAATGTAGATTTTATTAAATATATTTATCAAATCCATTTCATATACAAAACATATATACGTAACAAATACTCATAATATGTATATTTTTTTTTAATCGTCTATAACATTTTTTCCGCTAACAAATAATGTAACCAAATTCGCGTCGAATCAATACTAAAGGATATGTATGGTATTTAATTATAAATGCATAATTAATTTTCATATCTATTTCTTCAATAGATGAATTATTCAATAAAGTATAAAGATGCGATTTTGAATTAGGTATAAAACTAGTTTTTGCCAAAAATAAAAAGAATACTGACGAAAGTAAGGAAATTCGATCCAATTTATCTGACATTTCCACATTTTTGACCATACGAAAAATATTTCATAATTATTAGTTTTTTTAGTTTGTATTCAAGATTCAAAAACAAATAATATTGTGAATTATATAAATTATAGATATTTTTACTTTACGTTCGGAAATGTATAACAGTCCAATAATTCAGAACTTACCCTACATATTTTTAAGAGTTTTTCATGCAAATCAATTGTGAAATATAAATGAAATAATTAATTTATATGTTGAATATTTTAACAGAAACTAATATGTTATGTATATATTTAATTGATTTTAATTCATGATTGATACAACATTTTTTACTAATACTAATACCAGAATTCTAATTGTATTTGTAATGAATAATTTGTAATTCCCAAATTTCAGATTAAAATAAAAAATATACAATAACATTTTGTAAATTAGTGTCAGTTAAAACAAGTAAATCAGTGGAGTAAAATATCACTTACATACAAGTGGCATGACCAAATTCTTTATTTTTATTTTTGGAGAGTCCTCTATGGACCAATCTTTACATCAGAAGTTCATCTCCTTGTTTGAACTGACATTAAATCACGCAATTATTAACATTGCAAATAATCTGTCTTGAGAAGCGCAGTGAAAACAATATGATGGGGTCTATGGTCAGCTGGATATAAAATGTTTACAATTTATCAAATATATAAATGGAATAACATCTAAATTTATGGTAAAGTTGTGTTTTTGTAGGAATTATAAAAACTGAAATATCGCAGCCTGTTCACATTATTGTGTCAAATATCATTTCAAAATATTTTGATTTTCTTATTTCACCAATCTGCAGTTTCAATTCAAGCAAAGTAATGTACTATCAGAGAAATAATAAAGTAATCGGACACTTACAGTATGTGGAATATATATCTTGACAAATGTCTATTATTTCTCTAATGATCAGATTGGTTTAGGACAAAATTCATGAACTTAATTATCTCTTTCTAGTCAGGTAACTAAAAAATTGAACTCAAAGATAAATAATGTATAAAAAAATACAATTTCAAACACATCTTAAAATTTTAAGTAATACACACACTTCAAATTTATAAAATAACTAGCTACAAAATTGAATATAATATAGGATTTAGAGACACATGGAAGAAAGAATAGTGAGTGTGATAATCAAGAAATATAATTTCTAAAAGCGACAGGAAACATTTGCATCTTTAGAAATCGAATCCCTGACCACTACAAATTACTGATTAACAATAATTCCAACCTAATTACATTATTGTAGCTGAAAAAATTAACACCATAGAGAGGCTAAATATCCTAACGATATATCATTGCATAACAAGTACCAAAATGCCCTGATGGAATAACATTTTTTGGAGTTGTGACAGAGTTATCGCAAATAAGCGATATGTAGATTTTATTGAATAGATACAGATATAGTGAAAATATTAAACAAATTTGTTTCTTGGTTCTTATGCAATTACGTTTTATTTATGTAAAAATATGTTATCTTATTTATCAAATCCAGATTCGTTGGTCTGTTTGTTTATTGCAGTCAGTAAATTTGATGTATATTCTTTGTTAAATTAATTAGATTATTCCTCTTATCTTCTGGACTATCATAGGTTACTAGATGAAACTGGTACCAACCACTGTCTTTACAAAGTGGCAATGCCTTCGTGAAGGCTAAATGCGGTAATTTAATATATTGAGAGTAAAATGAATAAAACAAAAAATTAATATGGGGTATAATATAAATAGAAAGAGTGTATGACTATCAAAAAATAAAATGTATAGAAGATAAAGACATAGCTATCAACAAGATACATGTTATTATAGCGGGTCATACAGGGTGGCGGAAAAGTAACTTTACACTTTTAAATATTCATTGCAAGAACACAAATTCTACTACATATATCAAATAAATATGAATTTATATACAAAATTTCGTAGTTTTTTTGACGATGTATTTCATGTAGATAAAAAAGCTCCCGCCTGAGAAACTTTGGCCATATTTAGAGAGCATTTTCAAGTCGCTTAATTCCACATTGCAGTGAAATCTCATGCTGTGTGATTAATTATTTACTGTATGTGAATTTACTGTCTTGCTTGCAACCTCCTACTTTCAGAATGTGTCAGCTCTTCAATAGAAATGTTCAAATTCCAACTGAGACGCAGTTAATATCCCATAACCTAATAGTTTCAATGGATATGAGTCGTTAACAACAAACTAAACTGCATAGTTTTAGTTACATGTTTCGATACGAAATAACACATCACTGATACACAGATACATAAAGCCTATCCCGGATACACTATCAAGTAAACCAAAAGTAACTGGAGACTAAATATCATCATTGATTAATCTGCAACTTCAATTAGAGTTAAAAATAAGTTATTCCTAATTATTGTATGGTTATTACTTTTAGAATAATGCCTGATCAATGATTTCGTGAAGGTTAAATGCTGTAGTGTAATTTATTGAGAGTAGAATATAAGAAAGGGAATAAGTAGGGAAATGAAAAAGATGGAATGAAGGGTATGGCTGTCAAGAAATAGCATGTCTAAAAGATAAAGAAATAATTGCCTCATTAGGAATCGAACCCCTGACCTCTAGTACAGTAAACTGATAGACTGCATGAGTGAAGTGAGGTAAAATAAGGTAAACGATTTGCAACCAGATACATGATATTATTGTGGTCCAATGTGGACCTTTCAAAGATAATAACAATATTTCAGTGTCAAATGAAGTAACTCAAGAAAGAGAGAGTTAAATCATAACAAAATTGACTGATTTCATTAAATAAATTACTGTTATCACTCATCCTTACAATATGAAGTATTTAGTAAATTCGTATCAGTCTAAACAATTTAGTTTCCTCAAGCCTTATCCGAACATCAGATTTAATTTACATCATTTCTTCTCATTAACCAATTAATATGTTATTACTTTTTGAAAGAGTCTCTGGACACAATCTTAGCAAATAAAGCCGAGACGTTTTAAATCTCAAAATAGAAATCTGAGACATTATGTTCAATCAAAACAAAAAAAAGTGAGTCAGTTTGTTGGTCTACTGACTAGAACGAAGTGATTTAGTTCAGCAATCTCATCATAAACCAACCAGATTTTTAAAAGTTTTCAAAATAGTTTACAATCATATTTCAACTTAATATTTTATTCAGGCCGCGCTACATCAGTTTTTTTATGTCTTACACAAACACAGATTTTAATATAAATTTATAATTTTTTCCGTTTATAATTTTGAAAGTGATCATCGAGTTACCATAGCCCTCTTCATAATTCGAATTAAATGCGCTTCTCAAGACAGAATATTTGCAATGTTAATAATTGCGTGATTCAATATCAGTTCAAACAAAGAGATGAACTTCTGATGTAAAGATTGGTCCATAGAGGACTCTCCAAAGATAAAAGTTTTTTTGACAACGAAAGAAACTGCATAATATCTACATTCTTCCCCGTTTATTTACATATTTTTATTGACACTAATTAACAAATTGTATGTTCATATCATTTTAATTACTTATATCATTATATCATTTTTTAAATTAATTATATTTTAATTTCTCAGTTAAGCATTATACAGTTCGATAGTCTTTACTCTTTACAAATAACGATTGACGACATGAATGTCTTGATAAAAAACATCGTTCATAATTTTTAGAGATAATTTCTTAACCTCAATAAATCGTGCAAGGTGATTATTATAGGTTCATTCTCACCACTAGTCATAAATAACAATTAACTACACGAATAACATGTAAGAATATTCACAAGAAACAACTCCCTGAATAAAAATTATATATTGAATAATATTCAACATACAAGTATACAACTTTCACTAATAATATATATGTCATGAACACTCTAATATTTCGATTAGTGAAATTTCTTTTAGGAGTTTGTACAGTTCCGTAATTAATTCTCACTGCATTATTGGAACGCCAGCTCTACTTATAGTAAAGTGTACCATCATAAACGGAAATGTAGATGTGGTTAAGCAGCATATTTGTAGTCACCGTAATCCAAAAGCAATTAACTCATGCATTATAACCTTTTCTCGCAATATAATTTCCACCCTATTTTCTTTTTTTCTTTTTCTACTCCTAAGATTTTAGGAAATGTTCCATCAACTTCTCACAAGTCTCGTTGCTTTGGGTCAAATTGTCTCCATTCACTTTTCTTACCAGATTAATTTGTTACTCAGAATAAATGAATTATATTTACCTGTGACATTAACTAAGTAAAAGGTTTGATGAAACTAATTAGTTTTGACTGATAGGAATTTACAAAATCGCTTCATGTTACACGGATGAGTGATAGCAATTGTTGTGTACACAATTAACCTTTTTGTTTATTGGAGTCAGTCAATATTTGTATGATTTGACACTTTCTTCCTTGTATGAAATTATTATCGCTGCTATGTCTTTATCCTAAAAAGGTACATATTGGACCACTATAATAAATTATCATGTATCTGGTTGCAAATCGTTCACCTTATTTTACCTCACTTCACTCATGCAGTCTATCAGTTTACTGTACTAGAGGTCAGGGGTTCGATTCCCAATGCGGCAATTGTTTTCTTTATTGTTTAGACATAATGTTTCATGATAGACATACTCTCAATATTTTCTCCTTTTTGTCTCTAATTCCTATAGTATGATTATTTTACTAGTAAGATATTTCATATATTTCCTGTTGATATTTGTTCAAAATGTTAATCTGTAATTTG